>VDFB02122500.1:30955-93889 GCA_007258455.2 Sequoia sempervirens | reverse complement strand
TGATCCTCACCTTCAACAAATGTTCATTGAGAACTTGCAAAATAAGATACAAGATAAGCTTACCATGATAAAAATTTCCTTCCTTCATACACTTATGTACTGCCCTCCATGATTATCAAAACTCAGTTAGCAATCATGACACAAAACCCACCTCTAGACGACTGGAGAAGTTTGAGTCCACAAACCAAAACAATTACTAACCTTTTAGGAAACAAAATAAAGTCTTCCTTCAACTTAATCCCCCTCAACAAGTAACTCAACATGTCGATGCCCAAGTGGCTACTATAAGGAAGACAACTCCTTTTCGCATTTGGGGATCTAACCAAGCAATTCACTCCCTTACCTGATAAAGGAAATAAGTCTGTTGCTCCTCCCAACCAAAAATTGCAAAATCTTTACCAACCCTATTCCTAATCATAATATTTCATTTGTCAAATCTAGTGAAACTATAAAGAATGATGTGATGAATGTTGACATGAATGATAAGAACATAGATACTATTGAGCAAGGTCCTATGGATACTATTGAAAAAGGCTTGATTGCGTTAATCAAAACTCAACCTCATAAGGGCCGAACTACAAAGTCTCTTGACATTGCTTTCTCATGTAAAGATATAATTAGAAATGCACCAGATGGTCCTCTCTACATAGTTGGCCGAATCAATAACAAGCCCAATAATGGGATATTAATTGATCCCCTATGGAGAGAATGCGATCATCGAGGAATTATTACTTGTGCATGAACTTTATCAAGAAACATATGATAAACTGAAAGCATGGATAAAAATGCATAATGGTTTCGCTTGCCCTACGATGGGATCGATCACCCTTCCTTTACAAATAGGATCAAAAAAATTAGATGTCTCATTCTCCATCATTTCAATGCCAGACCAATTATGTGTAAAGCTTGGTTATCCATGGCTACACTCCATAGAAATTGTCTTGTCGGTCGTGCATATATGCTTAAAGTTTCCCTTTGGAAATGAAACTTTCACTATACACCATAGTGTCTTTAATCCTTTGTCTTCCTGAGGGAATTTTTCATTGGATTTCTTTTGGCCCAAGCCTATGGACCCTATCAAACCTCACGAAGACTTCTTTTTCAAATCCTACCAAAATTTTAAGGCAAAATGTATAGGAAAACTATCCCTTATAAACATGCCTCAACTTATGATTGAGCCTACCATCCTTGACAAAACCATGATTGAACCCAAAGATATTCCAAATAACCAAGAACAACCTAAGATAGATTCTTTTCCTATCTCATATAAAAGACCAAGAGACAATGAAAACAATCCTGTCACACCTCCTAAGATAAAACAAGTTTACAAAGCTAAAGAGAAAGTGGTTGAACAACCTCCCGCAGTTCCTTCCATTCCTCCCCTTTAGGAAGAAAAGAAGCTTATGGTTGATAAACCCGCTCCTACACAAACGCAACTTGAAAATTGAACTAAAAGAAAAAAAAAATGCTAGAGAGTGTAGGTGTGTAGACATCGTGCTCTTGCTTGAAGATTAAACAAAGAGAAAAATAAAGAAAATAAACATCCAAACTTGATTGAAGCAATACACAAAGAGTCTCCCTCTTCACAACAAAAAGATCCTATATCACAACCACAAAAGGAGCTAAATCCTTTGTGGACATTATCAATCAACCTCCCATTGTGATTAAGTTGGAAGACGATGATGAGGTTGCTAAAATCGATGAAGAAGTGCATAATGAATTGAATACATTGTTTTCCTCTTTTATGAGCTTAAACGATAATTCTCCTAGGAAGAGTGTTGAACTTGGTAACGACCCCAGTTCGACACTTGTTATTGTACCTTTGGCTAGTTTTCCGCCTTTCATATACAATGAAAATGATTGGAATGTGGACAACTTGGTAATAGGTTGATTCGCACGTACCTTACTAGTCTTGTGTTTGTTTTCGATTGCATGTTCTTGTGTGTGATTGCATGTGCGTAATGTGACCCCCATACTATTTTGTTTGATGTCTCTCTCTCTCTTTGTGACATTCTTCTATTTGTATCTACATTCTTCTCTATGTCATAAACATTTATCTTTTCAGTTTTCTTGTGTTTTCCTTTTGGGTATGATGCAAGGCATTGAGACATTCATGTCTCTTCCATGTTGACCCAAAAGCTTTTTCTTTTATCTTTTGTTTCCTTTGTCTTGTGTTTTCCTTTTGGGGATGACACAAGGCGTAGAGACATTTATGTCTCTTCCATGTTGACCCAAAATATTTCCTTTGTTTTCACTCTCTTTGTGTCATTCTTCCTATTCCATGAGTATTTGGGGAATGATGACAATTCTAAGCTCTATAAAAAAATTGTAGTAAAGACATATTGACCTTGAATCCATGGATCCCTCATGTGTTTGGGAGTTTCATTTTGGGGGCAACCCCTTTTCGTGATATAGCTTTATTTGGAAACATATGACTTGGCATAGGGATTTCCCAATAAGCTCTCACATCCCTTTTATTGTTAGCATTTATCATTTTCTACTTTAAGTAATTTTTCACAATATAGTGTTTAGCAATTTCTTTAAAGTGGGGGCGTACATTGGCATTATTCTTTTGCATTTTACAACTCATGTTGCATTGTGTAGTTTTCTTACTTCATGTGATGCATCTTTCGCTTTGTGGTGACATTGGGTGTGATGTCCCTCAAGAGCATGATCTCTCTCTGCATATTATATTCCTCTTAGTGGTTTGATGCAACACACTACATCCCCTAAGTTGTGAATCTTCTATTCTTCGATTGGTCCTCTCTTGGAGACATTAGGCATGATGTTCCCTAAGGTAAGACCTTACTTGAACTAAGTAAAACTCCTTTTCAAACATACCTTACACTATTTTGCAATTTCGGTTATATGGCTACCTTGCATAACACATTTTGCTTGCTTGTGGAGCCATCTTGTTTGTTCATGAGTTTCAAGCATACAAAGCTTTTCTTGCCTCATGAAGCTTGAATTTCATTATTGTGTGGCGCCTTATCAAAGTTATTGAGAGGTATAGCTTTGGTATGGTTGTATGTATGGCAGCCAAACTTAGGCATGACTTTCCTGTAGCCACTTGCTTGTTTGTGTGAGAGCATATCATCCATGTGTGTATGTGTCTCACTAGGGGATCATGTAGTGGATGGGATGAGGTTCCACTAGTCCTTGTGAGCATGAATTTTTGGACAAACAACTTAGATCTGATCCACAACATGCAGGACACATAGTCGAAGCTTGATCCACCCCTTTTGTTTTATTTTTCTTTTCTTTGTGTCTTTGGCAGTGCATACTTTTGTCCTATTGTTGCTCCTTATGTCATTTACATGTGTGTTCTTTTGTGCTTATGTGGGTTTGCCATAGGATCCTGGTCTTGGGGGCTTGATCACCCCTCTTGATCATTTTCATCCTATATTACTAGCATTGGTACATTTGAACTCCTCTTATCAATGCAATTTTGTCTACTTTAGTGTGAGTTTAAAGCAAGTCCCTCCTCTCACTAAAGTGGGAGCTAAATGTAATGATAGAAAATGTATCCCTCTACATTTTCAAACTTGTTTGGGCCCTCCTTGTTAAATTAAGCTTAATGTTTCCTTGATTTAGTGTTGTGATGTGTTTAACACATTCACATTAGGTCTTGGGCCCTTGTAAATTAAGTATACCTAGTTGTGCCTTATTTAAGGTGTTGTATAGTGTAACTTTACACTTTCACACGTATAGTGTAACTTTACACTTTCACACTAATCTATAGTTTTATTAATAAATTGGGATTCATTATGCCTTAATTAGCCTTATTTTGCTCCACAAGCCTTAATTAATGCATCTTTCCAAGGATAATCCTGACATTTACCAACATCCAATCATAATTTTCATGTGTTTTTGGATTGCATAGCCCAAATTTAGTGATCTAAGAGTCATACACCACCTTGAGCATATGGGTCATGCCTAAGTTTCAAGTTCCCAATCTGGATTTCACATAAATCTAAGCCCTTTCCTAAAAAGTGTGTCCCAAGCTTAGCCTAATGAGACTCATATGCCATAACTGGCGTATGAGTCTCGCTTAGCTTAGATCCAAATTAAATTCAAATTATTGGTGGGATTTTATACTCCTAGATCTAATGTCAGCTCGTAGTGTTGTAATTTTGGGAAATTTGACATAAACAAGTATAAATAAAAGGTTGTTTCACTCATTTTCCACCTATCAAGCAATCAAGTGACTAAGGATTTCATGAGAGCATTCCTTATAGAAAATTTGAGTTCACAAGAGCATACAAGTGTTTACAAGAGAATTCAAGAGTTGGTTATCAAGTGTTTTGGAGCATTATTCAAGTATCAAGCATCATGTCAAAGTCGTCATGCATCATGTTTGTTTTTGAGATAGCATTTGTGATGTAGGGTTTTATGATTCAAATAAGCATTCAAGTCAAGATCCATATAATTCAAGCAAGAGTCAAGATCCACATCCATTGGAGCCATTTCATACATGTTTGTAGCACTTTATTCCCAGGGTTTGGTGAGTTGCAACATAGCATTTTTTTTCATTCATCATTCCTTCTTTCTATTTCATTTCATTTCAAGGTTTGATTACCAAAACGAGGTTTGACCAATGAAAACCCCTTTCTACTAACAAAACAACATTTTCCCCTCTCTCTAGTGTGTGATTTGCAAATCTAGGTTGAAGATCCTCTAAGGAGCAAGATTGGAGAAAAGTTCTCAAGGTTACAAAGTTGTCACCTTGTTTACAAGACCATTAAAGGAAACCTACAGGGAAAAATTTAGCAATTAAGATCTAGAAACTGGATTGAGAAGAAAGAGAAAATATTGAAGAGTAGATTTAGAATTTGACCCTCTGAAAAAGCTGAGGAAGACTGATATGTCACTTCTGGCATATGAGTCCCAATTTAGTGAATTTTCTAGATTACAAGAGTTCCAAACCTATCACTGCAAGATTTATGTTCTTGCCTAGAAACCCTAATCTAGCACTAAATCACCTAGCCTGACGTATGAGTCCTAGTGTGCATTGAATTCAACATTTTCAACATTTCAGACCTTGTTCTGGGCTACTACAAGTTTCTAGGTGCACCTCTCTGATTTCTCAAATTTCTATTCTGATTTGCATTCATTTCTAGGTCATCTATTCAAGTCTTGCACATCATTAGGTTTGATCATTATGTTTTGCATGTTACGTGTCTTTCCAAGCCATAGCTTGGTGGTGAACCCCCTTTCAGTCTCTAAACATACCCTAGGACACCCTATTGCAAGATCTTTGTCTCTCATCCTATCATTGGATTGAGATCTCTAGGGTTTCCTTGAATGAAACAAGAGTGAAATAGGACCATATCCTTGTGCTCCATCTCTTAAAAGGTGGGGCACCCTATTTCCATTGTTTGCAAAATCAAATAAGCAAATAAATATATATATATATATACATATATATGTGTGTGTGTGTGTGTATGTATTACTTCATACATTTATACGTATGTAACATTATCGATACATACATAGATACATATATTTTAATATATGTATATATACACATATATATAATTGATTTCTTGTGTATGTATGCTCGTAATAATTTCTACTCATATATATGTGCATGCATGCTTATGCTCTCATGTACGAGTCATTATATATATACATATTTACATGTATACATTTAATGTACCTACAAATCGATGTAAGGATAACTATGCCCAAAAAAGAACAAATACTCAAATATTCAATCATGATAACTCAATTGAAAACAATCTAAGAAATCAAAGAAATTTTCTCAATCATTTCAATCATCCCTAAACCATAACCGAAGGTTACCTACCTGATTTCATGACTATCTTGACTCGACTAGACCAACTAGGGTGTGAGTGTGTGAATGCTCAATTAGGCTAATTAAGGGTTACTAGACCAAACTCCTCTCCTAAGTGATACTCCTCTTGTACATGAGGGCTTGAATCCTTCCTTCATCCAACTTAGTGCAACATAAAGGTAGTTAGCCATTCACATGAAATCCATTAGCATCATAGATCATTTAAATCATCAAAGCATTCATATTGAATTACATATTCATTTATCACATTTCTATCAGTATACAACATAGGCATTCCTTTAAAACCAATAACATCATAATACTTATTCAAGTATTTCATTCTCCTACTTAAACATATCAAAGTTCCAATTAATATTTATCATCATATTTACTCATAGGGTAAAAGTAACCCGGTAACTAAGAGACAGGGTGTACCATACTTCCCGCCTTGTGAATCATCATTCTTGATTATTTAAAGCACTTAAACATATATATATAGTCAAATAAATCTTTTACTTTCCATTTTCCAAATCATGCAAGACATAAGTATATTGCCATCAATCTCCCCTCATAGTGACTGTGCTAACATATGGGGAGAACTTGTGTGCTTGACACAAACTTTCTCTCCAAAGGATTATACATCATAATCATATTAACTCATATGTACATCATAAGTACAATAGTGACTATATCCTATAGGACACCTATACCATAGTGACTAGAAAACATGCTCTCATTGGCTAATACAATTATCCTTAGTGTAACCCAAATAGAAAAGAAATATAGGTGCATTGCATAGTACATCATGGGTCCCATCCTTCCCTTTGGTATTTACATCATCAGACAATTCAAAAGCCAAGACCGTCCATCACTTATACAAACATTTACCTTAAGCATAATAATATTGCTTCTTATTTTAAGTGTCATATCAACAAATTCTTTTCGATCCTTTCAATATACTATTCCATTTGAAAACCTTTCCAACCTAAGGTTAATCCTATTTCTTATCTTATCTTAGCTTAATAGAGATTCAACCCTTCTTCTCATATAATGGACCAAATTTCATGGTAGAAGTTTATTATAATATATTTTTTCCATAAATCCTCCAAGATTTGGTTTATCCCTTTTTTCCTAACTGGCTAACTTAAAATAATAAATCGAGCATTCCTTCAATTGAATTTTTCATAAGTTAATCATGGTTTAAATAAAACCTTAATGTTACTTGCTTGTTCCCATTTGAGATAGCTTTCTCAGGAATATTAAGCAGCTCCTTTACACTGTTTATTATTTAGGGTTGATATCTTATAAATCAAATTGGTTACCTTGGTGAATCTATCCACCATATCATTATGTCAATTCTATTGAAATAGAAAAATCAAAACTATTCTTATGATCTACCACCTCCTCTCTGGAATTCCCTGGGAGTATAAAAGTCTTGCCAATGATGTCATCCTATTTTCATCCTCTGGCATATTGGAAAACAACTTGCTACATACCTTGTAGTATCTTACTCTATCCCTTTCCATATTTTAGTGGTTCCTCATCCGACAAATAATTTTGTCATTACTAAGTGTCTTGAGTACAACATCAATTTGCCTCATCTAATTTCTTAATTTCCCAAAATTTGGGTACATAGGTTCTTTCTCCAATTCATATGAGTTCATCTCGACTAAGTGAGAACTCTTCCATGGACTTATACCACATTTGATTCTCAAAATATAATGGTTTGATATTTTTTTGCGAAGGTAAAACTTTTTCATCCTAGGTCATCCATACCTTGGTTTTCTTTCATCCTCTAATCTTTTTCAAAGTCAAAATTGGATTCTAAAAGTTGTAATCCAATTTTCAGCTCAATCTGTTTCTTTCGATGAGCATTTTATATTAGTTTGAGTAACGATTCTCATTTAAATCATGTTGGTTTTGATTTTATCTTCCAAAAGATATCAACAATTATTACATACCTAGTTTACAAGCATGAATGTTTTCTTTGTAACTCACAATCATGAGTACATGAATCTTCCCTTTCCAATAGCATAGGTGACAATCTTGCCTTCCATGATTACGCATAATGCATATTCTTCTCTAAAGCATCAATTAATTTTCCAAAAAAAATATGTATAAAATTGTGTTGTAAATATTTCTTTCTTATTGGTCATAAGCCTTGACCTTTCCACTACCTTTCTCCAATAATTCCAATACCTCAACCTTTGCGGTCATGGAGTATAAGACTTCAATTGAATCACGACTTACGAAGAAGTCAAAAGTTCTTGAAAATACATCATTAAATTTTGTTGTGTGGTGTACTTTATTTGAGTCTAACTACTCTCCCTCTTCCACCCTTAGTGCTTCCAAGACTTTAGATCAACTTAAAGTTGAACTCTTCACTTACATTCATTTTCTCCAAATTGAATTGATTTATCATTCATTGTTGTTGGCTTTTGATAGTTGATCGACCATTACTTTCCTTTCTTACCCTCTATGGTATGCCCTTAATATACTTTTTTGTTTCCAAAATTGGTTTCCCTGTCACCTTCTAATCTCTCAAAATCAATAGTTGGATCCCAAATAATGAGATCTAATGAATAATCAACAAATTTACAAGCTAAGAGGTACTCTAGCATTTCATCTCAATTTCCCTTTCCATGTATACTAATAACCTTTTAACCATAGTAGAAGAACATCCCGCATCCACAAAGCCCCTTTTGTTGATGTGTCAAATGAGCTTTCTTTGAGGATCCCTATGTCAATTGTGTCTTCACCTTTGAGAGTTGTTTCCCAATTATTCCTTCGGTTTGACAACATAGTCTCTTCCATATCCAATTTTTTTGGAACATGTCTAAACATAAGTTTACTTTTGTTGACAAGTTGCTAAGTTCAATTTGAACTTCAACCAAACTATACTCTAACTGAGCCCTTTGTCCAATTTTTTTGATTTTCTTTCCAAAATTTTACCTTGCAATCATCATTCAAATTAATTTTGTCCAAATTCTTGGTAATTTCCATTTCTCATAACCTTAGAAACTCTAAAGTTATTTGGTTTCTTCTTCCCCTTTTAATCAAAAATCCAAATTGATCTTGCCTATTCTGGTTGTTGGAATCATGTTGGATTTTATCCTTTGTAGGTTGCTTCTTTCCTCAACCATTTTGGTCTTTAACCTTTGCTCTAAGGTATCTTCTTTCACTCTTGACTCTGATTATCATTGCAAAATCAGGACTGTCAAAAGTTTATCCTGCCTCCTAGATACCCCTCTAATTGATTTTAATTCACAAAATGTTGTCTTTCTACTTTGACTAAGTTTCCATTTATGCTATCAATTAGTTCTTTTCCAATAAAGCATACTCATAGATTCATAGTTTCCTTACTAAATCCAAAATCCTTGACTCTTCGCATCTATGGGTTGCTATCAATAAGGGAAATTTACTTCAATTCCTTTTATCCCTCAAAGTCATTTAAACTATTTCGTAGGGTGAAGGTACTCATTGGTAATCCTCCATAACATTCCTACCGAACCTGGTTGCATAATCTTTCGCAATCTAAAGGTAACTTTTAATGATTTGTTGGTTTAGGAGTTTTCAACTCCATGGATGACTCTTTCCTAGTCCCAACTTAAACAAGTTTTTAGGAATCTTAACTTCCCTTTTTGTTTCCCCTTTATTCTTTCCTCTTGCCATCTTAGGGTAAGAACTTTTAAACCATTATCTTCCGATAGGGTTTATGTATCACTTACGTAATGAGCTCATAGGTTATAGAGTTGAACTTGGTAGCTCTAATACCACATACACATGCCCATTATTCTACCTAGTAGTTTTACTAAGTTTTACCCACAAGCATACAATTATGCTACTGAGCCATAAATTTTTTCTTTTCCATTCAATAATAAACACATCATTTGAAATATAACTTTATCCAAATTTTCCATTGCAATCAAAGAATCATTCCAATAATATAAGTATGATTTAACTTTACATAAATATATTCAATATAACATTTCACATTTGCAATTTCCTTATAGATGGATACATGAAATTATATGCGTATCTTTACCAAGCTAACATGAACTAGAAATATAAACATTCTAGATGTCCCCTTTCCTTGGTACATACCTTCTAGTTGTCCACAATACTAGAACATACATATTCAATTCTTAAATCAAAAATACCAATGGTCCAGAATGTCCTTCTCCCAAATCTTGGTCGTCAACTACATGAGGGGAAGCATCACTCTTGAGTGTTTTTCCACCAACCATGGACTAACTACGGTCACCTGCACATCTACCAAACTTGGTAAGATGGCCCTCGCTTCGAAAAAGAGATTGGTTTGGTAACCTCATCCTTCAAATAGCCTTTCCTGAGCATAGTGATGTGTCCTACATGTCTATAGCTTACCATAAATTCAACCTCTAATTCTATGATATTCTCACCCTGGTATGTATTTGGATCATAGTGAATTGACAATGTAGACAGTGGCTTTGGCCAAAGATTCAACACCTAGTACTTTGGTATTTCAAGTGAGGGTCATCTTTATTCACCACTACAATTTCTCAATTTTTATTTGACCATTAGTATTCTATTCTATGTTATTCCCTTTCTTGTGGATTATCCTAACCCCAAGAATAACCTTACCATTAACTCACATCTAAATGACATTGCTACTAAGTAACTAAAAACAACTCTATCTTACCAATTAACCACACAAATGAACATATCCTCATAACGTTAAATGACTCTATTTCAAAAGTACAATCCAACAATAAAAGTCCCCTTTAAAGAGTGTAATCTCAACAATAAAAGACTCCCATCAATAAATTACCTCAAAATGATCTCAATCAAAAGTATAATGTTCAACATTAAATGACCCCAATCAAAGATAAAATCAACAATCAACAATCAATCTGATCATATAGGTTAATCTCAACCTATCTTCTTTAAAAAAAGATCAAATAAACAACCCAACCAAGTAGGTTAATCTCAACCTAGGGTTTCAATTTATAATCAAGTAAATATCCCAACCTAGTAGGTTAATCTCAACATAGGGTTTCAATCAATAATCAAGTAAATATCCCAACCTAGTAGGTTATTCTCAACCTAGGGTTTCAATCAAAAGTAAAACAACGATCAAGTGATCATTCAAGTATAGATTAACAATATGGTTTGCATGATGTCACATCCTATCAACGATGACACGTCTTTCATACTATCATTATTTTTGTATTGTTAACCTCATTATTCCCAAGGTTTTCCTAGCATTATAACCTAACAAATTTAAGTTACCTCAAGACATTGATGTAAACCACATTTATCATTGCATTAGATACATATGTATAATATAGACTAACTATGTATAATCGAAATAGAAACATCATATACTATTTTGCCATTTATAGGGAATATACAAATATTAACCCAATATGACAGGTTTCTGTAACATAATAAACAACCATGAAGCATGCAAACATATACAAACATCTGACATAAGTAAAAGACAATCTTTCAACATGATAGTATAAAAAACAATTTTTCCAACATAATAACAAAGGAGTAGAAATCAACATGCCTATTTAAAGCTCCAACTAATTAATTCTCTCTCCTAGCTTAGTGGCTCTAGCTTGCTTGCAACTTCCTCCAAGAACAACCTCCAAAATCCTCTTCTAGCCTTTCACTAGTTCTCTCCACAAATCCAATGTGAATCAACAAAAAAACTCTCAACCTCACAAACTCTCAACTCTCTTTGCATAGAAATTGTGGCAAAATAACATAAGAAAATCAGATTGACAAGTGAAGCATTTGGTAGAATGAGCACCTCTATTTATAATAATTTGTGATAAACCAAAGGCTACAAACAAGTTAGTATTTTTACCACCTTTCCATCCTCATGTAACGACTCACCTAGCCAACTCAAAGGTTTACAACACATCACAGTCCTCACCATTTAAATGGCTAAGTCGACCTGATATATGGGACAACAAGCTTAAAACAAGTTTCCTAATTCGAATTCCTTTACAAAATGTTGCCAAGTTTACACTTGAATGGATCTCTATTCTATTTGCAAGTTTACACATAATTTGAAGACCTCTTAAACATTCCAAACTCTTGATAATATGGCGTGACACCTTCAAATTTTGGCGCCCAAGTTTACAGTGGGGGATTTCACTGATTCATATGGCATTTAAAACAATTTACACATCCCTTCAAATCTTAACACAGCTGCGCATGATCTTGAATACGTGCTTCTTCCTTTGGTTTGACTTAGTCTTACATACTTTATGACCTGGTTTTGTCTCTCATTTATACACTGCATTTAAACTCCACTTTATATACTTATGCGTTGTGTTAGACTCCCTTTCTTGAGCTGTATTATGCGCAACATATAAAGGTTTTAGCACTGGTCAAAGACAGTAAATGCTGGCTTATAAACTCCTCGTCTCATACACATTACATGCGCAGTCGGAGATTCATATTGGGCTGGCCTCTATTATCATTTACTTATATTCATTATTTGGATGGCTGGATATATATATATATATATATACACGTTTATACGTATGTAATATCATCGATACATACATAGATACATATATTTTAATATGTATATATATACATATACAATCTAAGACTTTTATAAAATCTATTAAGCTTAGATGGGTATTTTCATCTACCTCTCTAGGTTAGTCCAAAATATTACAACATTGAACATACTTTCATCTTAGTAAATATGGATGGACTTGGTATATACGGTTTGTGAGTAGCTAAATAACCACTATGAAGTGCTAAGTATGTTCGAGATTTCTATATATAGTTTACAATCTTAATTGCAAATGTAAAATATTAGTACTAACTATTCATCTTGAGTATATCGGTTCACAACAATCACAAGATAGCTTTATGTCAAAAACATTGGATTAAGCAACTCACTCTTGAATTCTAAATGTGTTCTCTTGCATTTTAAAGACTATCACTTATAGATATGATAAACAACCTTGATGACATAATAAATTCAATAGTAACACTCAAGGGCCCATTCTCATCCTTGACAATGATTTATGATGTAAAATAAATTCATTTTAAGAAATTAAGTGACATGCATACATATTACACTCATAGCCAAGAGCTTTATACTCTAGTAGAAGGGAAGAATCATAATTATTTGGCATCTATGTGGTCAACTACAAACTTTCGTAAAACTTTGTTTCATTAGTGTCTTTCCTTTCTTCTTCTCTCCAATTGTATGGCCTTGAAACTAGTAGAAGACCATTATTTTCCTTTTATTATTTTTAGTTCATGTATGGTGAAAATATCTACTACATTTGTATAGTAATGTGAGCCTTCATTTGTGACTAATGAGACTTTTACTCTCAACTTGACTAGATTGTCCAACTAAACTTCCATCATGACTAGTATAAGTGTTGGGGTGTTATCATGTCTTGAAATCATTTTCATGACTCTACAACCTTGCCATTATAGGAGGAAGAGTTGAATTTTAAGTGCTATTTTTTAGCTCTCTATCTAGCTCAAGTGGAACTTGTAAAGGATATTGAATCAAAAGTTAATGGATCAATAGAATTAAGAATTAACGAGGTTTAGAAAAAAACATATTATATTCTTAACAAACAAGCCTCGTTAGAATGAGTAACACCATAGATACCTTGAAAAAACTATTCCATACACCATAAATGAGTATATATTTATAAATGAACTAAATGTAACAAATTTTGTAGTTTCAATCAAGTCTATAATTAGATTATCCATGGTAATCTTATTAGAACATCATTAAGGTCAGAAATAAAGATGGAAAACATTGCTCACAATTGTAGTTTATCAAATTTATGGGTACAGGTAGAAATTTAAATTAGAAATATATGTATTGCCTAAGAATACCCTCTTTCTCCCTAAAAAGTACTCAGTATAACACTAGAACACTTGATATGATGTGGGTTGCATGTTATCAATTACTAACCACATATATAGAAGGTTTACAATAATTATCTTTAACTATACCAATCAACTAATCAATCACCTTAGAATTCCTAAACTAGGTTGAGTCTATATTGTTATTTATAATTCTAGTAAGAATCGGGTTAGAGAATACCCAATTTTGAACCTTGGGGATATTGAATCATAGAAAAACAATCATTTAACCATGCCAATGATTGATGTCTAGGCTATTGCTAGGGATTAGCTAAATTCACCTAGTTCCCAAATGTGGATTGCTAGGGGCTACCTTGGTTATGGTACAATAACAATTTATTAGGTTGTCATTTGACCATGCCAATAGCGAATGCTTGGTTCTATTATTGTATCTTTTGGATTAGTTAGCATTCACTTGATTCACGAAGGTGGATTGGTAGGGGCTATTTGATATTTGATATGGTAACAGTTATATGAGTAGTCACCCTACTATGTTGGTAATTGCAATAAGAGCTAACCATTATATCAGGAGGGTTCACTAGTAGTCACCTATACCATGGGGTGATTGATGCTAAGTGTTACCCACATTGAGAAGAACATAAATTTCAATATCACTAAGGTCATAAGGTGGTATATGACAAATACTACTTCTTCCTAGGTGGATAAACTTGTCACTGATGGCCTATATATGATTGAAGTTGGAATCCACTAGGCTAGGTAGGTTCAGTATTTGGGAATTCAATTATAATCCCATATGACCCTTGGGTTGGAGGATATGACCCCAATGTAGCATGAGATGTTGAATCCTTGACTCGATTGAAAAATATACAATGACCCATACTTACCACCATGCTAGTTGGTGTAGAAGATCGATGAATGAATGGGATCCCTTGTTTAGTGTGCAATACAATGCCATTATTTTCTATTAGGATGCACTAGAATGGGGTGGAAGTGAGTCACCCTCCTCTTATATACCTATTAAGAAATTACCTTGTACTTAACCCTTGTGATGAGGATAGATCCCTTGTATAGGATGGGATGTATTGAGGCCTCTTCAAAGTTGAGCCTTGATCAAGCTAGTCACCTTTCAATCCCATAACCAAAGAACTAATAAGTTTATCTTGAAATAGCTTGACGAGTCCACTTGGTTTGGGTGGACAGGGAAGTGGTGCACATGGTTAGGTTTGTTGCACCCCATGAGGATGCAATAGGGAAACCTGAACAACCAAGAGGATATACCAATTTTAGATCTTACTCTTTATCAAGTAACCAAAGGTCTACATGATCCTTCCTTTTGGTTAATTGACATTAGGACATTTAATTGTATAAACTTAACTATATTGTTGCTATTGAATATGGTTATTGTAATGCTTACATGTGGATTTGTGTTGTATATTTAAAAAAATGTTGACATGGCTGGGTTTTTATAGTTGGAGTATATATTGCAAGTCTATTACAAGACTAGAAGTGTACAAAAATGATCAATACCTAATAATTTAGCAAAAAGAGGTATGGTATAAGAGCATTCCATAGCTCAATGTTAATAATATATCTAAATTTCATCTAATATGTTATAGGGGAAATTGGTAAAATTGGTAGTTCATTAGCATCGATGATTATTTTTAGAGAAAAATGTTCTCTCTCAAGATTAGGGGTAATGGTACATTAATCTAAGTCAAAAAGATTATGAAATTATGCCTCCATAAATATCTCATCAGTGAAAAGAGTTGTTTCACTTTTATTTTAGTTTAGCTTTAGATTTATCCTAGGTGTATGCATTTAGGATGTTGATGCTAGTATAATGGTACATATGTATAAATGTATACCTATATCTAATGAAATTGTATAAAATAATATTAAACTTTACTACATATCTTAAATCAAGTTGCTATATATATTTTACTTTAGAGTTATTTCATTTACTACAACTATATTTAAAAAAAAAGATTCATATGACAATTTTCCCATTGCTATATTGTTTACTTTCTAGTGACACTTTTTTCACCCTTATAATTATTGTGGTCATCATTCATATTAATTAAGGTATTATTTATTATCATTTATTAATGTGCTAATAATAATAGAATTTACATATTTAAAATACACATTTGAGTTTATTATTGCGTCTTATACTAATATATAATATAACAATAGAATATGTGATACTTTAAGCATTAAGAACATTTATGGGGTTGCATAAATATGACATTCCATTAATTATGAATTCAAACATAATATATGTGTGAAATGAAATACGTAACCTATGAAGGATATATAACTTTTTTTTTCACTTATTCAAAGTGAGGGTTAAGATATATCTATTTCACTAAGGTATACAATATATATATAACTAGTATCGTCTTAATTAACTATTACAATAATAATTAATTAGCCTTCAATGCATCCTCTAGTTGTTCAAATTTGGGACTACTCTATATATCAAAGATAAATTAATTCAAGAAGATAAAATGTATCAACCATAGCACAATAAGAGTTATACTTGAAACATAAACTCTTTTTTATCACTCATCCTACCACCTCCATAATTGTGACATGAACCCCCTCCCTTACTTATTGTAACACTATCCCAACATACTTTGAGTCTAAACTATTTTTTTTTTTGCCATCTACATCTTCTTTAGAGATTTAATTAAAAGAAAATGACCAAGTTTTATGTAGTTTCATCCATGTGTTTTAGGGCATTCTAGTGGCCTCCTTGGCCTCCCTTACTTTTGGAGAAAGGAGGCAAGATTCATCGTCGATCAAATTGTTTGAAATAATTAAATGATGATGGGGTTATACGCCAAATCACGAAATGGAATTAAGAGGATCCATCAAATCCTTGATGCCATAATTAGTTCTATTTTTTTTGAAATTCTTTCTACTATATTGAAGGGTGAGATACCCAAACAAAAAAAACATCATTTACACTAAAATTTGATTTTCTCAAAATCCACTAATTTTATTCAATATTAAGAATGAATTATTCTAAGAGCTCCTTAAAAAGATTAATCTTCATATGAAACTCTAAATTATAGCTTATACTTTGTCTATTAGTTACATCTCCTTTATAAAACAAAAAATTTCATAGGAAATTTCTAGTTCTCTTTTAATGTATTTTCATCTTTATTTTAGACATGGTCCAAGTAGACTTAACTATGCTTCACTACCACCTTTTTTCTAATATTATACTATCCTTTATTTCAACGTCTCTATTGAGTATTTGAATATTTGAATCAATTTGTGCACTTCATAGCCTCCATTCTGTTTCCTATCTCTGTTTTTCTGAGTTTGTTTGTGTGAGGGTCTGTGGTTCTGTCATGCATGCAGAGGTTTAGCAATTTTAAAGATTTTCCATGGACAGAATGTGGCAGAGGCCCAACAACAACAGTAACAGTAAAAAGAATCCTCCAACCCCATACGCGAAAAGGCTCTGTAAATCTGCACCCTGTTTTCCTGTAGAGAAAATAGTTAAGAAGGCCAGTAATGGACCTTCTAGGGCTGATTCCTTCCATGTTGTGCATAAGTTACCTGGGGATACTCCATATGTCAAGGCAAAACATGAACAGGTATGCATGCCATTTTGGTTGTTTATCTTTTCTTTGGTTTCATTTCTGCTTTGATTTTGTAGTATTTTGGTGTTCTGTTTTGGTTCTTTCATGCATAGAGGGGTTTCAAAATTCTGTGAATGGGGTAGAGGCCCAACAATCCTCCAACCCCATACATTCAAAGGCTCTGTAAATCTACACCCTGTTCGCCTGCAAAGGCTATAGTTAAAAAGGCCAGTAATGGACATTCTAGGGCCGATTACTTCCTTGCTGCGTGTGTGCATAATGTACATACTCGAGATACTCCATTGTCAAGGCCAAGCATTTAGAGGTATGCATGTCGTTTTGGTTGTTTATCTTTTTGGGGTTTCGTTTCTGCTTTGATTTTGTAGTATTTTGGTGAGTTGTTGTAGGAGCCCATATGGGTTTTCTATCCTTGCAGAGTTTCTGTTCTGCTTTGATTTTGCAGTGTTTTGGTGGGGTTTTTAAGTGTTAGAGGAGTCTGTAAGGGGTTTTGGTGGATCTGGGGTTTTTGGCTTTTCCCGTTTAGAAATTTGAAGAGAAAAATCTGGCAAGCGAATTTTGTTTATGGTTTTCTAATGTTTTGTGGACTATAGATGTGTCTCTGTTATCGGCTGGGAGTGTGGGCACGTATAGAGGCAAGTATCTGTTGCATGCTTTAGAGCGAGGAAAGAAGGGCATACAGATTAAGATAGACTCTTGTTATCAAAACACGAATGTTTTCACTATACATTCACCCATAATTGGACGGAGCAAGAGAAATTTTATGGTGGCTACAATTTTCTGGGTTTAAACCTTTTATCGTTGTTGAGAGGGTGGTCATTAGTGCTTCTATGGCATCTAGCTCTCAACATGGAATTATTTCCTCAATGCACGTATTCTTTCTATTTGCCGGTGTATTTTTATATTGCATATTCTGAATTTTCAATGTTTTGTTGTCTGCTAGGGCATTTACGAAGTTGGAAATACCCAACGTATGTCTTCGGTTAATTTGTTATAGGTTCATTCTATATGCCATTCACTGTTTGATTTGGTCTCATGCTATGCCAAGATTGCAGGATATGAACAAAATGTTTCTCTTTTCCACAACTTTTCATTGCAGTTTGCCCCCTTTGCCAAAATGGGGGTTTTCAAACAGGATATGAACATCTATCAAAGGATAAAGGAAGGGGAGTTTTTTAGATGTTACAGTTGCTAGTACCTTGGTAGGCATGTATGCAAAATGAGGATGCATGCACAAGGCTGTGTAGTCAATTGGGAGGCTATAATATGTTCATTTGTTTTGTTGCGGTTATTGAATGCTTTTCAATAGGAAAATGCAGAGCAGTGATGACAACTAGGTTTTACTTTTTTATTTACCTGGCATCTCTCTGTTTACTTCTTCTTGTTATCTCCTTCACATTTCAACTTTGTACTTTTTCATCTTATCTGCAATGGTGTTTGTTGCTCTATCTATTTTTATAGATTTAGATCTTCATTGGAAGCACAATGATGTTACTCTGCCCTTCATTTGGGTAAAATCATTTTATGTCATGTTAATATTCTTTTTACCTAGTTGAAATTATTTTGTGATAGAGGTTGTTAACATTTGGGAGAGCTAGAAGCAAGAGGAACAAACCACTACTACTCAGTAATCTTGGTCAAGTTAAGAGATGTAGATTTTTTATGCTTCCATTGAGGTGCTCAATCTATAAAACAGAGCTATTTCCATGGTTGTATAAATCAAAATGTGAAAAATAATATCTTGAAATTTGAAGAAGGCAATGTCAGTTCAAACAACCAAATTCCATCACCTTAATGCAATTTGTCTGTCTTTGCAGACCAACCCAAGTACTAGTGGTAATGTCATCTGTAGACCTATGAAAGCCCATGAAATCCTTCCAAAATTGCCTTGCATTTTAATTTCTAAAGGTAACACAAAGCAATTAATTGTATATGAATGAAATCAAATATTGACAATTGTGCAATAGGCTTATAATCCAGTGAAAGATCTATAAAGTATATAACTTTTCATATTTGCTCTCAGGTCTTGATCCACTATCTCTAGTCTAGGTTTAAGTTCTTCTTGGAACCAATTTGTTTATAGACAACTTTTTCGCTAATTAGAAGGAAAGGTATATTTAATTTGTTATAATAATGCATGATTTCCGGAGATATATCATTGTTACTCCTACCTAAAATATATGTGTGTCTAGTTTGTAAGATGATTAGACATTGGTATGGAGTAATTATCAAAGTGTATTCATTTCTTTGAATTGTTTTAATCATTAAACATATTGGGCTCATGAACTTATGTAAGAATATCAATCTGGTATTTTCTACAATGAGCTTATTTTCTAATGTTATCAATTAGAAATGAACTCTCTGTTAATATCAAGTCCCACTTCATTACCCATCTCTTACAAATAGTGGTTCACAAAACCCATATCATGAACTTCAATGGCAATAAACTTTTTAATCTATTATATGCCAATGGAGAATATATTATATGCAACCAACTTTGAAAAATAAATGTTCACCAGGATGGTTGTGTATCCAGTTCCGACATCAAAATAGATGGTTCCAACACAAAGTGCCACCAAAATATATATTCTTACTATTAATCAGTAATAACCAATATCTCTGATCATGTGAATATATTCGTTTTGACTTGAGGTTGTAATAAAAATCACTTACAAGATAAGAAAATTCTTTGTTTCTGTTTTGTGATAGTTGTACTTGAGTTAATGTAAGAGACAGGGTGGAATGTTGTACTTGAGTTAATGTAAGAGATAGGGTAGATAGTTGTACTATTATTTTATCTTAATGTGGTTTTGAACAACTATCTCTGCAGAGATGTGGAATTGGGAGACTGGCTTCAATTTAATGGAAATGGAATGAAGATTGCCAGCTCTCAAGGGAAGACTTCAAATTTCTATATAACAAAACATTTGGCTACAAGATTACTAGGGAAGCTTGAGTTGGGCAATATGCAACAGGTATGTACAATATAGTCAAGATCAGGTATGTACACTGATTAAAACATTATAGCTCTTTTATTATATTTCCAAGTTCAAGTTTTCCTTGGAATGTTTAGTCATGGCTTTACTATTTTTACTGTTTTCCTTAGAATGCTTTAGTCATGGCTTTACAATTTTTACTGTTTTTGGTTTTAATTTAATTTATTTTATATTTGTTTATATTCCATTTAATTTATTAAATAATTTAAATATATTAAAATATATATATATATTTTAATGATTTTACATTTATATAAATAAAAGAAAGGAATAAAAAGAAACTTATAAAAAGTACTTTAAATAAATAAATAATTTTTTATTTAAAAGTTAATGAAATTAAACAATTAAAAAAATAGTTTAGATAAAAAAATAGGCATATATATATATAACTTTTTTTTTTAATAAATAAATTTTAAATTAAATTATTAAGTTTACAATAGAATTTATAAAAACTAAAAATTAAAAATTAATTGCTTCAATTAAAAGTATTAATTTTTATGACAATTTAAATTTTGTTTGGAAAATTAATTTTAAATTTTAAATTAAATTATTAATCTTTATTAATAGCCTATAATTTATTATATATTTATGATAATTATTTAATTTTAAAAAATATTTGTATTAATATTAAATATATTATACCTCGAGATTGACTACAAAACAAATTGGGGTGGGTAATGCCAAGAAGCAACAAACTGTCATGTCCCAAACAATTCGAACTGGGATTGATATTATACCTTGGGATTGGGTACAAAACAAATTGGGGTGGGTAATGCCAAGAAGAAACAAATTGTCATGTCCCAAACAATTCAAACTGGATTTGGAGGGAAAACATTTTAAAAGTGTCTTTTAACACTATCACAATAATAAATAATAATTTAAATTATTAATAAATAATATTTAAATTATTTAATTGCCTAGCCGACTGCTTTGAGTTTGGCACCTAGGAAAAATATTTAAATTTCTTTTGCTCACCAACCTATTAGAAAGCTCCTTTGAAGCTAGTATTTATGTTAGTTCGTTGCCTTGTCTTTAGCATCACAAAATTGACTAAATGTCATGGTGAACTGAGAAGGGATGAAACCCCCTGTAGTTCACATTAGGTTGAGAGTGAAACCTCTCCTCCTGCATTTCGTGTTTAATCTTCATTTTCACATACTCTTTGATTGATTATTGGTGTCTCAGATCCTTCGGCAGAGGTTGATGAAAGAGGTGATTAGTCACTTTGGTCGAGCTTAGGCTTTGGCCAAAGACCATTTTTAGGCTTGCTTAACACCAAAAGAGGTTCTGGAAGTAGCACTACCACCAACAAAGGGTCACAATCACATATCTGGAGCAATCCTTTCGAGGAAGACTCTGGGCGTCACTCACCTCAGAGAGGACCTCGATCGCACCCATTTCTTAACGAATTTTGGAGTATACTATTGGGTGTGACATTCTGATTTAGCATTCCATCTTTGGCAAAAGTACTTGCTACAAGAGAATGAAATACTTCTGATCATCGTATGAAAGCCAAGGAGTGTGATTGATAGTGATCAGGTCATTGTGGCAAATCATCATAGAGATTTGAAGTGAACCTGTTATTCATATGGGATTGTTGAAGGCGTGTAACAATGCTAATTACTTTGGTCTGAATTTTTCGTAAGGGTTATTTGACCAAGTCTTTATTATCAGGTTAAACTGCAATGCTATGATTGTATGTGTTGGAGTTAGAAACAGTGAATTTTATGTTTCACATAATAAAATTTGAGCACTATTATTTTGATTACTCATAGTGTTGATTCTTCAATGTTTTAAACCAATTTGTGTTAATTATCTCTTTGAATTAATTTCTCAAATCTGAGCATATTTACTATATCAAGATTGTATTAACTTGTGAAATTAGAACTGAGCTTATTATAGTGGTATCAGGGCCACAATAATGGCCAACCTACAGATGATCTGATTTTTATGCAACTGAGTCAAAAAGATTTGAGGGCAATTGAGAGAGAGGAAGAAGGTTGAAGCATCCTCTCAAGATGGGAATAGTGGAATAGAAGGTAGAGGTAAGAAAAAGATGGAAAATTCAAGTGATGACTTCAAATTGTTCTTACAAGAACAAAAACAAGTAAATCAGATGTTGGTACAGATGATGTAGACCCTCACTAACACACTCACCAATAACAAATCAACATTGAATGTTGCAGATGAAGACAATTCTAATTGATCCGAAGGGGAAATCATAGCAAAACCTCAAAAGGGTCTACCCTCGGACCTTTCCAACCACTTTCCTACCTAGGATAGAGATACCCTAAGAGGAAGAAGGGTAGAATCCACCTGATTTTAATAGCATTCTAGAAGATTATATGAAGCTTGACGTTGGTACAAAAGCAAAGATTCCCTTTGACCAATACACTAATGCTAGGAAGGGATTTAGAAGGGATGGAAGGTAAAATTTGCAACAATCCAACAAAGGCATCTAACATAAAGTGAGCAAAATCTCACTCCCTACATTCGATGGTTCAAGGAAGGGTACTGCACACACATGGGTTCAAAAGCTTGACACTTACTTCTCCCCCTACCCTATGTATGAAGATGAAGCAATCAAGTTTTCCATTTTACACTCGGAAGGTGTAGCTCATGAATGGTGGCACCATGGTATTGTGACTCAAGGATTTGATCTTGTTACTACATATGCAGATTTCACACAAAATATTATGGAGAGGTTCGATAGAAGGGATCCTAAAGTGTACTTCCAAGAGCTAACAAACGTAAAACAGCTTGGAACCATTCAAAGGTTAGTTGTTATGGTTCCAGATGTTTCATATAAGAAGCTCATGTTCCTTTTCATCAAGGGGCTATCAAATTCTTTTCGGGGTTTAGTAAGGGCTTTAGAGCCAACATCGTTGGAAGAAGCCATTTGAAGAGCCTTGAACCTTGAAGACTCCACCAAGAAGGATAAACCCATGATCAAAGGCATCTCGATAAGGCAACAAAGGAAAACCTTCTCTAAGACTACTCATCCACCTAAGATCTACCCCCCGAGGCCTAATGGAATGGACACATCTAAGAATGAGCTTTGTTGAAAAGGCTTACGTTTTCATTGTAAGGAGCCTTGGACTCGAAGCCATACATGCTCGGGGAAAGGCCAAATCCATTACATCGACGTGGCCTTCGATGATGAAGTGGAAGTTGAAGAAGAGGAATTCAAGGAGGCTACTAAGGGAGTTGAGCAAGAGATAACCATGGAAGGAGAACTTATGGAAGGCACCCTTGTAGCACTTTTAGGAGCACCATGATACCATCCTCTCCATGTTAGAGGGGTTCTTCAAGGAAAGAGAGTAACAATATTGATAGACAATGGAGCTACTCATAATTTCATTGATAAGAGGACCGTGGCCAACATGGGTTTGAAGGCAAAAGACTTCGAGGGATTTGATGTTTCAACCACAGGTGGTAACATCCTTTCTTGCACTAACCGGATTCAACAGATGGAGCTGATCTTAGGAGGACATAGGGTGAGATGATTTCTATGTTGTTGACATTAGTGATATAGATGTGGTCTTAGGAGTACAATGGTTACATTCACTTGGAGAGTACACCATCAACTACCAAACCATGGAGTTGAAGTTCAAACATGATGAGAATGAGATTGTCCTTCAAGGCCTTTCCAAGAATGGTCCAATGGTAGGTTTAGCTAAAAGAATGGAGCGATCTTTTCAGAGAGATGAGGTGGCTTGGGCAACAAAATGTTTGATCACAAATACCTAACCTCCAAAGGAAGCAGGAACCTATCCCATCAACATCTAGTCCATTCTAGATAAGAAGTGCAAGGTATTCCAAGAGATCCTCTCCAAATTGTCGCTCAATAGAGGATTCCAACATGTGATTGAGCTTGAGGAGGCAGCCAACCCCGTTATCACCACTCCTTATCAACATCCTATAGTGTATAAAGAGGAGATTAAGAAGGCAATCAAGGAGTTGTTGGACATGGGGCACATTTGTCCTAGCTCTAGGCCTTTTGCTTCATCTGTAGTGTTGGTAAAAAAGGATGGGACATTGAGGATGTGTATTGATTATAAAGCACTCAATAAGAAGATAATCAAGAGTTGTTATCCCATTGCCAGGATAGATGAGTTGATAGATGAGCTCCATGGTGCAGTATACTTTTCCAAGATTGATTTGCGCTCGGGATATCACCATATTAGAGTAAGGGAGGAGGATGTGCATAAGACAACTTTTAGGTGTCACTATGGGCACTTTGAGTTCTTGGTTATGCCATTTGGGTTTACCAATGCCCCTACTACTTTCTAGTCATGTATGAATTAGGTATTCATTCTTCAGTTGAAGAAATTTGTTTTGGTTTTCTTAGATGACATCTTTATCTATAGTAGGACATGGGAGGATCACTTGAAGCATATAGGGAGGTGCTTGACATACTTAAGCGTCATTCATTTTATGCCAAAATTTCAAAATGTGAGTATGGGATGAGTAGAATTTTATACTTGGGGCATAAGATTAGTGCTCAAGGGGTTAGTGTTGATGAGGAGAAGATCAAGGCAATTCAGGATTGTCCTAGACCCAATAACTTGTCACAATTGAGGAGATTTATAGGCCTATGCAACTATTACAAGAGGTTTGTGAGGGGTTTCTCACAACTTGTAGCTGTAGTAACCAACTTGACAAAGAAAGGAGCATTTTCTTGGAGTCATGCAATGCAACAAGCTTTTGATAAGCTTAAGAAGGTAATGAGTTTATGCCCTATTTTGGCTATTCTAGGTTTCACAATTCCTTTTGTACTTGAGTGTGATGCTTCAAGAGAGGGCATTGGGGTAATTTTGATGCAAAATAAGCATCCCTTAGCATATGAGAGTAAGAAGCTCACAAATTCAGAGAAAGTCTTCTCCATTTATGACAAGGAGATGTTGGCTATCATGCATGGCCTTGCCAAATTCAAATAGTACTCAGTTTTTGGGAAGTTTGTGGTGAAGACGGATCATAACAACCTCAAGTTCTTCCTCAATCAACATGATTTGATTGATAGACAATAAAAAATGGGTATGCAAGCTCCAAGCCTATGATTTTGATATTGAATATGTGAAAGGAAAAAATAATGTGATGGCTAATGCACTCTCTAGGAAGCCTTATTTCTGCTCTATGTCTAGTATATTTGCTGATTGGAGGGTTGTCATAATAGTTGAGTATGCCAAAGATTTATTTGCTACTAATATTTTGGAGGGTAAGTGACTTGATGATAGGTAGAGAGTGATTGAAGACCCCATCCTCTAGAAGGAATGAGTGTATCTTGTACCAAATTCCAAGGTCAAGGAGAAGATCATAAGAGTTTGTCATGACACACCTCTTGCAGGTCATCCGGGTTTCTACAAGACATACAAGCAAGTGAGAGCATTTTTCTTGGAACAGACTAAAGAATGATACACTGCAACATGTCAGAGAGTGTGTGGCATGCCAACAAAACAAGATCGAGCATGTCTTACTAGCAGGTCTGTTGCAACCCCTACCAATTCCAAATAAAAAATGGGAAGACATCTCCATGGATTTCATCACTAGACTACCTAAGGTGCAAGGTAAGGATTGTATATATGTGGTGGTGGATAGGCTCATTTTCATTCCATTACTTCATAATTTAAGGCCCCTCAAGTTGGTGATCTATTTTTTAGAGAAATATTTAAGCTCTATTGGTTGCTAAAGAACTTTGTGAGTGATAGAGACAACAGGTTTATCGGCTTATTTTGGCAAGAACTCTTTCATTTGTCTCACACAAAATTGACTCCAAGCACTAGGTACCACCTTGAAATGGATGGACAAATTGAGGTAGTGAATGGATTGAGGGGTACCTAAGGAACTACGTGATAGGGCAACAATCAGTTTGGGTGAAATGGTTACATCTAGGGTTATTTTTCTACAACACCACACATCATATGTCCATTGGTATGTCTCCTTTCAAAGCACTTTATGGATATGATGCCACTTCTTTCACGAATTTGATTCTTGCAGATAGTAGAGTGTCGAGTGCCAGAGATATGGTGCAAAAAAATATGGATATCATTAATGCCCTTAATGAGAACTTACAACGTGCTCAGAACCAGTAGAAAATATACACAAATTTGCGTAGGATAGAGAGAGTTTTCAAGGTGGGTGATAGGTTTATCTCAAATTGTAGCCCTATCGATAATCCACCCTCAAAGGGAGTGGAGCAGAGAAGTTGAAACTTTGATTTTATGGCCCCTACAAGATCCTAAGAAGGCTAGGTGAAGTTGCGTATGATCTGGAACTTCCCAAGGATAGCAGGATTCATAAAATCTTTCATGTGTCATGCCTAAAAAGGGAACTTGGACAACAGATTGTACCCTCAATAGTGGTGCCACCACTTGATGATGAAGGCAAACTGATACTTGAGCTTGAAACTCTGCTAGATGTGAGGGAGAAAAGGCTACAAAACAAGGTCATTCCAAATTATTTAGTGAAATAAAAAAATCTACCAATCGAGGATGCAACTTGGGAAGGCGTGGAGATCTTTGAGCACCCTAACTTGAGGTTGTTTGAGGACAAGCAACAATTTGGCGAAGGGGATTGTCATTTCGCAAACTGGATTTAGAGGGAAAACATTTAAAAAGTGTCTTTCAACACTATCACAATAAGAAATAATAATAATTTAAATTATTTAATTACTTGGCCGACTCCTTTGAGTTTGGCACCTAGGAAAAATATTTAAATTTCTTTTGTTGGCTGACCTATTGGAAGACTCCTTTGAAACTAGTATTTATATTAGTTTGTTGCTTTGTCTTGAGCACCACAAAATTGGGCTAAATGTCATGGCGAACTAAGGAGGGATGAAACGCCCTGCAGTTCACATCAAGTTGAGAATGATACCTCTCCTCTTGCATTTCGTATTTAAATCTACATTTTCGCACTTTGATTGACTACTAGTGTCTCAGAGCCTACGGTGAAGGTTGATGAAAGAGGTGATCAGTCACTTTGGCCAAGCTTAGGCTCTTGCCAAAGACCATTTTTAGGCTTGCTTAACACTAGCAGAGGTTCTAGAGGTAGTGCTACCATCAACATAGGATCACAATTACATATCTAAAGCAACCGTTTGGAGGAAGACTCTGGGTGTCACTCACCTCAAACATGACCTTGATCGTGCACCCATTTCTTGACGAATTTTGGAGTATATTGTTGGGTGTGGCATTTTGATTTAGTACTCCATCTCTGGTGAAAGTACTTGCTACATGAGAATGAAATACCCCGATCATCATATGAAAGCCCCAGTGTGATTGATAGTGATTAGGTAATTGTGGCCAATCATCATAAAGATCTAAAGTGAACTTGTTATTCATATGAGATTGTTGGAGGCATGTAACAATGCTAATACTTTGGTCTCAATTTTTTATAAGGGTTATTTTATCAGGTTAAATTGGAATGCTATGATTGTATGCGCTGGAGTTAGAAACATTCAATTTTATTTTTGACACAATAAAATTTGAGCATCGTTATTCTAATTACTCACAATGTTGATTCTTTAGTGTTCTGAAGTAGTTTGTGTTAGTTATTTGTTTGAATTAATTTCTCAGATCTGAGCATATTTACTATATTAGGATTGTATTATCTTGTGAAATTAGAACCAAGCTTATTACACAAACAGTGGGACCTCTTTATCAATTGGCCTATCTTTAAAAAGGTGTTCTGGGGTCAAATATGGTAGGCAAAAACATCAATCTAATTTGGAATATCTAGAAAGAGTGTAATAGATTTTTTTTTAGAATAAATCAAAGTAAACGAAGTGTTGCAAATGATTGAAAATAACATAATTGAATGGATGAAATCTCATATTAAGTTACAGACGAGAGCAAAATTTTCAAACTAGGATGATGAACTTATGAAAACATGGAAAACATTAAGATTTTCACCCTTTTTCAATTTGCACCAAACTCCAAAGCTAAAAGACTAAAAGAAAAATGGTTACCCCCTCCAAGGTGAAGATTTAAATTAAATATTGATGGAGCATCCGGGGAAACCTCGGATTGTCCGATGTAGGATGCCTATTACATAATGAGAAAGGTAATCTAGTTGCAACCCTATCAATACAAATACTTGCAATAATGAATAATGCGGTAGAGATTGAAGGTATAATACATGGACGACAACTGTGTAAAGAGAAAGGCATAAAAATATATAGAAATAGTATGTGATTCCACAGTATGTGTAAATACAATTCTTAGCGAAAAAATTGGAGACTAGAACCTACAAACTAAGGTATCCTAAATCAAAGAGTTAATACAAGAGGTGGAGGCCTAATTTGCAAAGCACATTTACTGGGAGGCAAACAAGGTAGTAGATTTTTAGCTAATCAAGGGATCAATTAGTCTATATCTATTATTGAAGGTTGTCAAACCAGCATATGGCAGGGGTTGAAGCAATATTATCATCAGACAAGTGTGGTGATGCTAACTCGACCTCAACTTTCACATAAAACACAAAAAGTGGTAAGGAAGCACCAAGGTCAAGGTATGTTTCCAAACTCAAAGGTGCAATAATCAAGAAAATGAGGTACTCAATCTTGAAACCTAGTTGTAGTTTGCTTTTCAGAATAATTAATTAGGATTAAAAGAATGTTAACAATTCTAATAGGTAGTATTAATGTATTAGTGTTAGTAGGCCTAGCTAGAGGCCGAACCATCAAACACTCAAGGAAACCCAAAAATGGCTATCCTTAATGACAGATTGGGAATTAAAGTAAGCTTCTGAACCAATCCAAATTCCTATACAAATCCCATTAAAAGGAAGGGATTAAGTCTCTAAAGGTAGGCTATTTGCTTGAGCGGTCTCAAGGCCTCAAGCGATGATCCTAAAACAGTAGTATTGAGCAAGGCCCAAATTGCTTTAATCTATAGTATAGAGGGGTGAGAATCAGGTGATGCTCCGTTTAATTAAAAGCCATAAAGCCCTTGAGATGGAAATAATTAAAGGTATTAAACCAACAAAACTCTAAAAAATAACTTTGGACCTCAAAGGGATTAGACAAGTAACTTTCAGGAGTGTACCCTAAAAATTAAATTTGGACCTCAAAGGGATTAGACAAGTAACTTTCAGGAGTGTATGGCTCTTTTGTCATGTAATATAAGGCCCTTTGCAGTGAGGTCCCACCTATGGTTGTGCATGATTGAAGTGTTGTTAAACTTATCTTGAGAATTTAAATTGTAACCAAGAACATATTCTCTTTGTAACTATATCTTATCAAGCATTAAGAGATGAATATAAAAATATTGGTTGTGAATTTTCCTCTAAAGTAAAAGGAGGTTAATGTACATGATAGGAAAATGGTTGCATCAAAGGTTATCCAAGTAAAATGGTGATACAAAATTGTACATAGGTTTAGATTGGGGTAATGAAGCACTATCATGATTTTTGAATATACTATCATTATCTAGTTGAGTAGGCGAATCCTCACCATGTGATGAGAAGTTGGGATGAGAATGTGTGTGTTTTATCGGTAGTTAAATTAATCAATTAATCGTACTCTTATTGAGTTATAAGTGCAAAGTAAAAACAATAGAGTGAGGGGAGGAGCAAGAGAGATGTGGAGAGCTCTGGGAAATAGGCTGGTACGTTCCAATGATAATTATTCAAATTTTTATTGCTTCTATCATCGTTCTCGAGGTCATTTTCAGGGGTACAATGGAGATCCGTGTTGGCAAGGCTATGCTGAAACAAAGCTTGTTTCTTCCCACGTCTGGCAATCCCAGTTTCCAAGAAAACAATTGTCTAAAGCAATGCATGAGACTTTTGATATTTATGGTTATGATTCAAAAGGCTCTCCCAATGCACATCCTTTGACGTTTCCTAATAATGTTCCTCCAAGGTATTCATTTGCTAATAATATCCCTCTTTACAAGGCCCTGTATCATAGCAACATTCAGAAGCAGTGTCGATATGGTCAGGAGGCACGACAAAGTTAGATCTCACTATCAAATGACTCTCCTTTGACATACCCAAACAATATTGTTCTAGATATGAATTTGGTTGAAAGAAATTTTAAGAATCAAGCTTTGAAGGAACCATAGATTAAAGATCTTGATGGAGGTTGTTTAAGGGAGCACAATCAATTTCTACATGAGCAGCAAAGGAGTGTGTGGGTGCCAAAAGAGGAATGGACAAGATTGTCGAATACCCATTACCAAAATCAAAGGCATTCAAGACATGTTATTGTAACCCTTCCGAAGGACTTGCTCTACTTGCAATCTCAATATCTACAAGATAAAGCGCTTATTGTAAGTTTTGGCATTTTTTGCCTCGATTGCTCTTTCAAAGAATTTGATTTATCAAGATTAGGATGGGGCAAATCAAGTTTTTTATGTAGATCAGGGAAATGGGTTTTTCATTGTCCCGTTTTCATCAAAAAAGGGGAGAGATATGATTTTTAGAGTTAAGTCATAGGTCTTTGAGGGATCGGGTTTATTTACAAAACTCTGGTATTTGAATGTTAACCCTAAAACAACCAAAATTAAGTTTGTACCATTCTGGTTACAAACACATTCTCTACCTTTGGAATATAGAGAGCCTGGAATTGTTGAGATTCTAGCCAATTAGTTAGGAATCTTCCTGAAACATGATTATGATTTTTTCAAATTTCCAACTAAATTAGTTAGGGTTTGTGTCCTCCTAGATACATCTTAAGATTTTCCAAAAATATTGTGTATAAATTCAAAATCAGGAGTTTGGGTTCAAGACATTTTCCTTAAAATCCGTTCTAATATTTGCCATCAATGTCACATTAAGGGTCATAAGGTTAGAAATTGTAAAAACAAGGTTCAATAGAATGAAAACTTGCAAAAAACTTCCATAGGGAATGTGGAACAATAAAGCCTCATTAAGTTTTTTGGTGAGAAGTTTTTTGGGAAGGAGAGGGATATGAATGATAATCTTGAATGGTATCTTTTCTTTGGTTTCATTTTAAAATGAAACCAAAGTAAAGATAGACAACCAAAACGACCTGCACGCCTATTCATGCATACCCTAACAATAAAATTAAGGTTAACGTTTAGGAATGATAAGAACAAAAGTATCCATATTTTTTTGTAAAATAAAATTATTAAGGTTAGATTTGCTTTGATAAGATGTTTGTTATGCATTATTTAGTATATTGATTTCGATGTGTTATGTGTTTAAGTTGATAAATAATTTTATCTAAATTTTTACAAGATTTCATGCAATTAGTTGATTATTTGATTTCATTTAAATATATTTTTGAATAAAAAATTTAACCATTTGAATAACATATTAATTGGCTTAGTATGTTGGGATGTCACCAAAATCATTTGAAATACCACCAAAAAATATAATTTCATAAGAGAAAATTAAACTTTATATTTGATTGAATTCATGCATAAATACTATGTTTGAAGACTGATTTTTCAAACATTTGTTGAATAAAGATTTAAAAATATTTCCACTTAACTAAACATTTATGCATGAGTAATAAACCTAACGCACATTTTTTAAAATATTATCAAAATTGAATATACTCATAGATACAATGCTTATATAGCTTGGGAACATTTGTCACATAATTTTTGTACAATCATTTCATCTAATAACCATGGATGCATTGGTAATAACTGTCCATCTTCAGTATCATCAAGATTAGTCTGAACTTTAATTGTCAAGTTGGACTTCACAGTAGACAAGGTAGGTATATCATAGTTATCATGTAACAACCTAAATGATGGCATTACCTGATACACTATGAATATAATGAAGTACTTAAACTTAAGAGTTATGAGAATCCATTCCTCAAGTGGGCCCACGTGATTACTAATTTTGGATGGTCCCTTAAGAAATCCCATGAACTTAATACTCAGTTTATCAAATAGAGTGTGTTTTTTTATATTTACTGTTGGTCTAATTGTGATCTTCTATATGCATCCGATAAGGTAAAGATCTCGAATCTCATGGTAAAGAGCAATTGACCAATCACAAAAATCTATAATCTCAATCTGTAGATGATGAAATTTGACATCTAAGTTCATTTTGATCTTTGATTCATATAGGGAGTTAAAGTATACAACATAATTGGGAAATTTTATTTGAGAAGTATGTGGTCCATTGTTATTTATTCTCTTCACGATCCTATCTTTCACCCAATATCGAACACTCGGTTCCCTATACGAAGGAGGACATTGGGTGGAAGATATGGGTGATCTTTTGACAACCAATTGTATGCCCATGTTGTACGGTTTTGATCTGACATTTTGTTGTTGTGCATGAAAATTATTATTAGCTCTTACATTACTATTAAATAGGAAAATGAATATAAATTCTAAATTAATTTAAAAAATGCATAAAGAAAATATATGCTATCAAAGTAACTCACTTTAGATTTAATGAAATTGATATATATAGACACAATTTATTGAGGGATAGTATATTAAGTAAATTATTAGAAACTTTATTGAAATAAATATTAAAGTATAAAGTGAAACACAAAAATGACCATTAAAACACATATCTTAGAATTCATTTTACATTAACCATATAAAAACGATGCAAAGTTACATATTTTTATTTAGCAAACATGGATGTTGAAAAAAGATTAAAAACATTTCGAATTTAAGTTATATTGGAAATTGAATTCAATAAATAACTCGACATTCTTAAATTTATTTAAGAATTTTTTATCATTTATTTTTAATCAATAGAAATTACAAAAGTATACAATGAAGTATTTAATTTTTTTTTATTATGGTAGTTGAAAAACACACAATTATGTATAACACATATTAGAGCCATTGAAGCAAATTTATTGAAAAGACATTGTGAAAACATGTATAATAGTATATAGAATATTAGCAATTATTATGGTGGCAAAAAAGAACACATGTATGAAATCCATTGAAGAAAATTTTCACGAAAAGTATGTTACATCAATTGTATACTTCAGCCTTGCGCTTGGCAAGTTGTCTACTCTTTTTCATTTTCTCATAACAGTCATATGTGAATAGTGGCATTATTCTGAGACCCTCTTGAGATTTTACATGAGATATTGCTACAAATGTTGATCCTATTTTTTCTCTTGGTCCTATATCAATTGTTGCCTATGAAAGAGTCAATCCCTGATATTTACGTATAGTTAATGCCCATGCCAATCTCAATGGTAATTGAAGTGTTTTTCCCTTTTGTATTGTTATTGGAATTGCATTTGGATGTTGATTTTCAAATGGTATTCCTGAATAATTATCAAACTCAACCATCACATATGTTGGTGGTTCAGGTGAAACATTTCCTAGTTTGTAGACAATCTTTCGAATATATCTGAGAGCTGCATTTACAAGACCTGCTTGTATCTAAAGGTTCAAAGTCAACATGATCCTTGAATTCTTACTAATCAATAATTCTAGATCAAGTTCATAACTTGAACAATCTTCTACTGTATTAACACTTCCTAGTTTTGTTGCAACACTACATGCAACAACATTCTTCAATAAATATAACATTCTTTTATTATGACTATGAACATTGTCATTCATGGAAAACAAATGGACATTATTTTCAAACTCAACATTGCTTGCACCATCTATATTAGTAGGGGTTTTCATCATTAGCAACTCTCAGTCATCAATTTGTGGGTTTGCATCTCTTAGATTTGTCAAAAGTTGACGAAATCTTTGTTGCTGAATGTTTTTTCCATCTCTGAATATTTTATCTAATGTAACTACAATTTTAAATTCCTCCCATAGTAACTTTGCGTGTTTATTACTGTCATATGCTGGTCTATCATTGACTAGAGGCAATTGGGCTAAATCTCCTACCAAAATCATAGATATACCTGAAAGATAATCGACAATATTTATTTTCAAAAAATGTATAATTTTTTTATTAAAATTTAGTAGAACATGTATTAGTAGAATATAAAATAGTTGACTTCATTAGTCAAAATTGAATTATATACTTGCAAAGCTTATGTGTGCATTTTGTGGGAATTCCTGTTAGAGTCTAAAATCTATGTTTTCCAACATGTTCTGACCAATGAAGGTCATTTCATCAATCAAAATGTACTTGATAAGTGTCATTTTTTTTAAAAAAATTGGTAAGTTTGTTCCTTCTAGCTAAATAAAATTTCGTATTGGGATTCTCAATTTTGAATGAACTGTAGAGGCTCCTATATTAAATGCTACAACTCCTGTTGGTGCAAGTAATAGAAGTGGAGAACGAGATGGCATTGCAACATTTTCTAGAGCTTGACTAATGACACCAATTAGATATGACTTTCTTATTCATGTTGTTCCTTGAATTATCAAGAACAACACTCCATTTTGATTCTTCTGGTAGTGTCATAAATATGTTAAATATCTTTTTTTTTTTATCACTGAGTGATGTGTAGTTGACACATTGGGGTATATCATCATATATAAGACATCCATGCTCTTTCATGTTATTTATGAAATTGATTGTTGTAGTTGTGTACTCTTCACCTTGATAATCAACAAACCAATCTGTATGTCTATCAATGTATATTCTCTCCAACATATCTATTTCTAAAAATTGTATATTTTGACTATGATGCAGCCTATATATAATTTCCCATTCATGTTCAATCGTATTTCCCTGAATAATTTCATTCTCTTCAATTTCTGAATCATTAATAGCCTCAACATTTTTTGTAGTTGTTCATTCGACATGCCAAAGATTTTAATTAAACGACTCCCACTTGGTTTTATGGATTTGTCATCATGACCGATATCCCTTTCTATGTCACAAAATGGTTTGTAGAGTAATAACTTTGACAAACAAAAATCAATCCATTTATTTGACTCACGTGGAGGAAGAGATAGAAATCTAGAAAAAACTTTGACAATTGCTGCTCTTTCCCTTGGCTCTCATTTGTTGTCTTTTCTTTTTTTAGGATTATATATTCATGATCTAATTGCATCAATTAATGTGACACCTTTTATACAGGAAGGCCTTGTTTTGTATCCATCAATAAAAGATTTTGTTTGGTCTTCATTGTTGTCTTCATTATTTATAGTTATAGGTTTGAACACCTCACGTGGGACATTTAGACTAACAAATATTTCCACCAGTGGAAGTTCTAACATGTGACATGTTTATTGAGCTCTAATGCCCCTTTCTATAATTGTCTCGGTCAAAAACCTTCTATATGTTCGTGCAACTAAATCATCAGGGTTTTTCAAGTTTGCAATCTGACGCAACAACATTTGGTGATATGTTTCTGAGTTTTTCTATACTTTTGTTGCATATTTTGCAATGTACTTTATGACTGATTGCTTGGAAAGAATAGGTTCCTAATCTATATTTGCTCTCCATAATTGCAATATGAGGCGATTGTGTGAATTGACTCTATCATCATTTCTTGCTGGTTCAATTTTTTTTTCTCATGTTTCAATGTCTTCATATAATTTGGATCCCCCCAAATTTAAATGCCAAGGAGCATTATACCTAAAATTAATATCATCAAATTGCATATTTGTTACATTTTTTTGTACATAATTTAATTTTGATATAAAAAATTCTTTTACAAAATAATTATCTGCAAACCATCATTCCTTTTTTTTTTCGTATGCATGCAACCTCCCTACACACTGTATGTCATTCTACATAGTTGATGATCTCTTCATAGTCATGGACAATATCCATCTTTGCAAGTTGTCTCATATTTTTTAGACATGGATGCTGAGGAAAATTTTGGAATGCCAACAATTGAAAATACAAATGAATATATTAGTTACATCATAAACTATAAAATAGTTTATATCATATAATATTAGATATATGTCAAAATGTTTATAAACATGCCTATATATTTCGTTGATGTGGATCTTCTCTAGGATTCAATGTATGAACAATGGAAGGAAAATATATTTTAACACTTTTTCGTTGCTCCTCATTTAACCAACCAACGTTGTCCATATTGGGTGTTCCATTAATCCATATGAATCTATGTACGTGTAGTGAACCCCTGTGCCACTCATATCTTGACCAAAAAATTTTAACATTTATTCCTTTTTTTTAATATTGAATGTCTAAGGTGCATGTAATGTGCAACTATATGAGAATAGTTGATAACATTTTCTTTTTGCCAAATTTGAGCTTCCTATGGAGTAGTTGGTGTTGTTCCTGACATTAGTGCATGCTAATCAAGCCAATACATATCTGCTGCACTTAATGTGAAGAATATTGTAGGAGAGTCTATTTGATGAAGCATGTCTATCAATTTTGCACGACATTTACCCATATATGACTTTGTACCCCTCAAAGTTGTTGAAAATTGCATTAACCTATCAACCAAATAAGACTATGGCATGTTTTTCATATGTTGACGTAGCTCATTGATGGTGATTGGCATGTCTTGAAAATCTTTTTTTTTGCAAAGACTGCAAATGAATTTTGTGCATGGTGTCTTATTATCATGTTCATCGTAAAATATCTGAATTTGGGATGTTGACCAAAATGATGATCTCTATACCACAATAGATGTTTCACAAATTTATGCAAATGCACTCGCCTCATTCGTGGTTCAAGCCAATCACATTTACCATCAAGAAACAATGTTGGAAATGCCATATCGAGTAATCCTGACGTAACATATTCATTGACAGGAGATGCACCAATTCCTGGCCAATCGATCAATGCTAATGGATTTGAGTCAAGGTGATTAACCCATGCATGGATTAATTCTATTTCTCTTTGGGCATTAGGTGGTCCGGAGGCCATTGATGTTGTGTGATCAATTATGTTACCTTCATCTGTCTCCATGAGTGGACCCACAAATATGATTTCATTTGTATCATAATCAAATATTCCAAATATATTGTCTTTAATCTATTGAAAATATTTTCATCTAAATTTCTTGGCAGATCATTGAGAGCATTTTCATCAATTCTAACATCAGAGTAAAATTTGTCATGCTCAAATTTGTATTTAAGTGTTTTGTACACGATCCCTATTCACTGTAAAGTTATAATTTGTGTCACATTGATCCTTTCTTCAAACAATAATGATTGGCAAATGATCTATTGTATGTGGTAAAATTTTTGAAACACATTCTACATTTTGTGGAAAACTTATCGTGTGTCCTTTATATTTGTATTGACCACCTATTGCATGTGTAACTTATAGTATTGGACTGACACGCACAATCAACATTTCATCTATTTGAGTTAACTTTTCAAGCTCCTCTAGTTGTGGCCCAGGATTCAGATTATTTGAAGCTAAAAATCTATCATTTCCTCTCTTTTGCAGACATCTATTACATATAGGGCTTTCTGAACTGACATTTTAATTCCTAAATAACTTTTTAGATAGATATAACACATGTTTGGTATTCTAAAGTTGTCTAACTGAAGTCGAAATTGCATTTGAAGTATTTTAAAATTAGTTTGATTCATTCCATTTGTATTTGGCCCATTCTGTGTATCACCTTCTGCACCCAAATTTATCTCAATCTGATTTCTATGTTGAGGTGTATCAGGTACTTGTTCTATTGACCTTGAACTTTCATCTTCAAGATTAATCTCAATATTTTGAATAGATGGTTGATTATGCATCCCACTTGAATGGGGATCAACCTGTTGTCTTTCGTTTCTTTCAAAATGGGAGGCTTGTTTAGATGCTCTTTGACAACTATATGTTATCATTTTAGCTTCCTCTCTAGTTTGAAATTCTAATTCATGCACTGTTATTTATGCCCTGCGTCTAGTATGTCTTTGTCTTTTATGCACTGTTATTTATGCCCTACATCTAGTATGTCTTTGTCTTTTAGCTTCATTGTTTCTTTTTCTTTCCTCTTCCCTTTGATCATCTGTTAAATTTTTTTGTCATCGTTTTCTATATTTTTCTTTGAAATTCTCTGCGACGTGCTTTTTGATATTGCCTTCTCTCCTCATCTAATTCAAAATTCAATCTTGATTGATCCATAGGTGCAATTTTTGAATAATTTGTATCTAAGAGTTTAATTTTGTTTTTAAAAATAATTTTTAATAAGTTATACAAAATAAAAGAGGAAGCCATCAAGAATGCATGTTTTTACACATTTATTTCATAAAAAAATGATAAAATCATTTAGAAAAAAAAAATTAAAATGGCAAGTCATATTGGATCTTATCCCTCTAAGAGCAAGATGAGAGTTCAAGGTGATAGATAAAAAATTTAAAAAATTCATACACAACTGTGATTAAATGAATTTAGCGGCATTGCCTTTGAAATTGGATAAATATAATTTTAACCAACAATTCAAGAAATTGCAAATAAATATACAAGAAAAAGTTAGCTCCTTTAATACTTAAAACTTTACATTTTACATCCATTTGATGCAATGCTTTCTAAATAAGAAAATAATATTATTATTATCATATTTGTGGTTTAAATCATATGCCATACAAGACTTAGAACATTACAATTTTTTTTTAAATATTGCATGGAGGAATATCGCACCAAATTGGTGGATAGTGTCAATCCATGTTTTATTACACAAACATAATTATATACAAACTAATAATTTACAAAGTCGTGATATTTTTTTAAACATTATCCCCATAAAGAATCCACCATCTACTAATATCAGGTATAAGATGGATTTCAAGTTGTCTATAGGTATTTTCAAAGTTGAATAGGTAGTGGTATGAATAATAATGTTTTATCATTTTAGATGCGAACATTTATGTATCATTATCATACCATTCTCTAAGAATTTTTGTACTATCATGTCTTATAATCCATTCAAGTGGGAGATGTGGAAAATGGATCTCAAGATTCAATATGAACATGAGAGTATGTTTATGAGTAGAAGCTTGGAAAGGTGTGTGGTGGACTGAATATACTAATGAGTTCTTTTATGCTATGATGTCCAAAGGGGAAACATGTAATAATGGATTGACAAGGGAAAATGATGTGAGCTTCTTTATATTGTCTTACAGGATGTTTTAGAACAATCAATTCCCCTCTTGTCACTAATGGAGATAGAATATGAATCTGTTTCTTTTGTGGAATTGGCTCATTATATCCTCATCCAATATATCTAAATATAGAAATAGGATTATGAAAGAAATAATCTTCCAAAATATGTCTTTGGCTTTTTTGGAAACTCTTTAATTCTTTGTATTGCTCAAGATTGTGAATCCTTATGAATGACTTACTTTTGCATGAAATCTCTCAAATATCCTATTAAAATCCATTTTGTAAAAAAAATGGATGGATTTTATTTTTTTATTGTGCAACATTACTCCAATGTGAGAAAAAAACAAAAAACTGATATTGAATTAAGAAGTCTCAACATTAAAAAATACCATTTTAAGAAGCAATTAGTTAAATTATGAACCCTTGGTAAAACTAACATCCTTTCTTTTATTCTATTTTATTGAAAAATGCTGATAAAAATTTATAATTACAGAAAAATAGTTTCATACATTAAAATAAAAAATTCAGATTAAGAAAAACAACAATTTAGATTTGGTGTTGAATATATATCTTCTAAGGTTGAACCATTTCTCACTTTAACATGAGAGCTTCAATTGAATTTCATCAAAACTTTTCTAACATAGAAAACTATTCACTTTCTCTACAAAGAGATAAATTCTTAAATACTTGATAGGAAATACATTTACAATATTCTCTAGAAATCTCAATTGTGGGGTTTATTAGTATGACCATATAAATATTTTTATTTATTAATATTATGGTTATGAATAAAGTATGTGAGATTTCTAGAGAATATTGTAAATGTATTTCCTATCAAGTATTTAAGAATTTATCTATTTATAGAGAAAGTGGATAGTTTTCTATGTTAGAAAAGTTTTGATGAAATTCAATTGAAGCTCTCATGTTAGAGTGGGAAATGATTCAACCTTAAGGGATATATATTCAATACCAAGTCTAGGTTGTTTTTTTTAATCTGAATTTTTCATTTTAATGTATGAAACTATTTTTTTTGTAACTGTAAATTTTTATTAGTTTTTTCCAATAAAATAGAATAAAAGAAAGGATATTAATTTTACTAAGGATTCCTAATTTAGCTAATTGCTTCCTAAAATGGTATCTTTTTATATTGAAATTTCTTAATTCAATATCAGTTTTTCCCATTTTCTCACATTAGAATAATTTTTCACAATATGAAATTAAAATTTATCCTTTTTTTTTTACAGAATGAATTTTGATAGGATGATTGAGATATTTCATGCAAACAAAAGTCATATTCATGAGGATTCACAATCTTTAGCAATACAAAGAATTAAAGAGTTTCCAAAAGAATGTTAGAGAGATTTTGAAAAATTATTTCTTTCATAATCATGTTCCTATATTTTGATATGTTGGATGGGGATATATTGAGTCAATTCCGCAAAGGAAACAAATTTGTATTCTATCTCCATTGGTGACAAGAGAGAAACTGATTGTTCGAAAACATCTTGCAAGGCAATATAAAGAAGGTCACATTATTTTCCCTTGCCAATCCATTATTACATTTTTCCCCTTTGGACATCATAACATAGAAGAACTCATTAGTATATTCAGTCCACCATGCAAAGATCTGTTATTCCATCTAACACCTTTCTAAGCTTCTACTGATGAACATACTCTCGCGTTTATATTGAATCTTGTGATCTATTTTCCACATTTCCTATTTGAATGGATTATAAGATATGATAATACAATTTTTTTTAAAGAATGGTATGATAATGATACAAAAATGCTCACATCTAAAATGATAAAACATTATTATTCATACCACTACCTATTCAACTTTGAAAATATCTATAGACAACTTGCAATCCATCTTATATCTAATATGGGTAGATGGCAGATTCTTTATGGGGATAATGTTTATAAGAATATCATGACTTTGTAAATTATTAGTTTGTATATAATTAGGTTTATGTGTAATAAAGTGCGGATTGACACTGTCCATCAATTTAGTGTGATATTCTTCCACGTAATATTTTTAAAAAAATTGTAATGTTCTAAGTCTTGCATGGCATATGATTTAGATTACAAATATAATAATAATATTATTTTCTTATATAGAAGACATTGCCACCACATGGATGTAAAATGTAAATTTTTAAGTATTAAGGGAACCAATTTTTTCTTGTATATTTGTTTGCAATTTTTTGAATTGTTGGTTAAAATTATATTTATCCAATCTCAAAGACAATGTCGCTAGATTCATTTAATCACAGTTGTGTATGAATTTTTTAAAACTTTTTATCTATCACCTTGAACTCTCATCTTGCCCTTAGAAGGATAAGATCCAATACGATTGTTGTCATTTTAATTTATTTTTTAAAATGATTTTATCAAATACTTATGTAAAAACATGCATTCTTGATGGCTTCATATTTTATTTTGTATAACTTATTGAAATTATTTTTGAAAACAAAATTAAACTCTTAGATACAAATTATTCAAAAATTGCAGCTATGAATCAATCAAGATTGAATTTTGAATTAGAAGAGGAGGGGGTAATATCAAAGAGCACATTGAAGAGAATATAGAAGACGACGAGAAAATTTGATAGATGATCAAAGGGAAGAGGAAAGAAAATGGAACAATGAAGTTGAAAGACAAAGACATGCTACACATAGGGCATAAATAATAGTGCATAAATTAGAATTTCAAAATAGAGAAGTTAAAATGATAACAAATAATCGTCAAAGAACATTTGAACAAATCTCTCATTTTGAAAGAGAAGAAAGATAACAGGTTGATCCCCATTTAAGTGGGATGCAGAATTCACCATTTATTCAAAATATTGAGATGAATCTTGTAGATGAAAGTTTAAGGTCAATAGAATGAGTACCTAAGACACCTCAACATAGAAATCAGATTGAAATAAACTTGGGTGTAGAAGGTGATGCACAAAATAGGCCAAATACAAATGAAATGAATCAAGTTGATTTTAAAAGACTTTAAATGCAATTTTGACTTCAGTTAGAGAACTTTAGAATACCAAAGGTGTGTTATATCTGTCAAAAAAGTTATTTAGGAATTAATGTATATCGTAGTTTAGAAGGTCCTATATGTAATAGATGTCGGCAAAAGAGAGGAAACAATAGATTTTTAGCTTCAAATAATATGGATCCTGGACCACAACTAGAGGAGCTTGCAAAGTTGACTCAAGTAGAGGAAATGTTGATTGCACGTGTTAGTCCAATACTACAAGTTACACATGCAATAGGTGGTCAATACAAATATAAAAGACACAAGTTTTCCACGAAATGTAGAACATGTTTCAAAAAATTTACTACATACAATAAATCATTTACCAATCATTATTGTTCGAAGAAGGGATCAATGTGACATAAATTATAAAGTTCTTTACAGTGAATAGGGACCGTGTGTACAAAACACTTAAATACAAAGTTGAGCATGAAAAATTTTACTCTGATGTTAGAATTGATGAAAATGCTCTCAATGATCTACAAGAAATTTAGATGAAAATATTTTCAACAAATTGAAGATAGTGCATATGGAATTTGATTCTGATACAAATGAAATCATATTTGTGGGTCCACTCATGGAGACAGATGAAGGTAACATAATTGATCACACAACATCAATGGCCTCCAGACCATCTAATACCCAGAGACTAATGGAATTAATCCATGCATGGGTTAATAACTCTGACTCAAATCCAACAACATCAATCGATTGGCCAGGTCTTGGTGCATCCCCTGTCAATGAATGTCATGTCAAGATTACTCAATATGACATTTCCAACATTGTTTCCTAATGGTAGATGTGATTGGTTACAACCATGAATGAGGCGAGTGCATCTGCATGAATTTGTGAAACATCTATTGCGGTATAGAGATCATCATTTTGGTCAACATTCTAGATTCAGATGTTTTATGATGAACATGATAATGAGACACCGTGCATAAAATTCATGTGTAGTCTTTGTAAAAATAAGATTTCAAGACATGTCGATCACCATCAATGAACTACATCAACATATGGAGAACATGTCATAGTCTTATTTGGTTGATAGGTTAATGCAATTTGGAACAACATTGAGGGTACAAAGTCATATTGGGATAAATGTTGTGCAAAATTGATAGACATGCTTCATCAAATAGGCTCTCCTACAATATTCTTCACATTAAATGCAACATATATGTATTGACCTAATTTGCATGTACTAATGCCAGGTACAACACCAACTACTCCACAGGAAGCTCAAATTTGGTGAAAACAAAATGTTATCGACTATCCTCATATAGTTGCACATTACATGAATCTTAGACATTCAATATTAAAAAAATAAATTTAAAAAAAAAGAAAATGTTAAATTTTTTTGGTCAAAATATGAGTGGCAACATGGGACATTTTGACATATATCTAATATTATATGATATAAACTATTTTATAGCTTATGGTGTAATTAATATATTCATTTGTATTTCCAATTGTAGGCATTCCAAAATTTCCTCAACATCCATGTCTAAAAAATTCTAGACAACATTGCAGAGATGGATATTGCCCATGACTATAAAGAGATCATCAACTATGTACAATGACATACAGTGTGTAGGGAGAGTGCATTCGCCTACGAAAAAAAGAGGAAGGATGGTTTGCAGGTAATTATTTTGTGAAAGAAATTTTTAATATCAAAATTAAATATTATGTACAAGAAAACGTAACAAATATGTGATTTGTTGATATTAATTTTAGTTATAATGCTCTTTGACCTTTAAATCTAGAGGGATCCAAATTATATGAAGACATTGAAACAAGAGAAAAAGAATTTGAACCAATAAGAAATGATGATAGAATCAATTCACGTAATCGCCTCATATTGCAATTATGAAGACCAAATATAGATTGGCAACTTGTTCTTTCCAAACATGTAGTCATAAAGTGCATTGCAAAGTATGCATCAAAAGCAGAGAAAAGCTCAAAAACGTATCACCAGATGTTGTTGCACCTTTCAAACTTGGAAAACCCTAATGATTTAGCTACACGAGCATATATAAGGCTTTTGACCAAGATAGTTATAGAAAGGGACATTGGAGAGCTCAAAAAATATGTCACACATTGTAAGAACTTCCACTGGTGGAAAGCAGTAGAAGATTTGTTCATCTAAATGTTTAACGTGATGTGTTCAAACCTATAACTATAAATAATGAAGACAACAATGAAAACCAAACAAAATCTTGTATGGAAGGTGTCGCATTAGTTGATGCGACTAGATCATGGATATATAATCCTAAAAGAAGAAGAGACAACAAATGGGAGTCAAGGGAAAGAGCAGCAATTGTTACAGTTTTTTCTAGGTTTCTATCTCTTCCTCCACGTGAGTCAGATAAATGGATTGACTTTTGTTTATTAGAGTTATTACTCTACAAACCATTATGTGACATAGAAAGGGATATTGGTCATGATGACAAATCTAAAATAACCAAGTGGGAGTCATTTAATTACAATCCTTGGCATGTCAAGCGAACAACAACTATAGAAAATGTTGAAGCTACTAGTGATTCAGAAATTGACGAGAATGAAACTATTCAGGAAATACCACTAAGCATGAATGATAAATTATATCTAAATTGCATCATGGTCAAAATATACATTTTTTTAGAAATAGATATGTTCAGGAGAAAAGACATTGATAGACATACATATTGGTCTATTGATTATCAAGGTGAAGAGTACACAACAACAACAATCAATTTTATAAATAACATGAAGGAGCATGGATGTATTATATATAATGATATACCCTAGTGTGTCAACTACACATCCTTCAATGATAAACAAAAAAAGGTAGTTGACATAATTATGTCACACTACTAGAGGAATCAAAATGGAGTGTCGTTCATGATAATTCAAGGAACAACAGGAACAAGAAAGTCATTTCTAATTGGTGTCATTAGTCAAGTTCTGGAAAATGCCGCAATGCCATCTTGTTCTCTGCTTCTATTACTTGCACCAACAAGAGTTGCAACATTTAATATAAGAACCTCTACAATTCATTCAAAATTAAGAATCTCAAAATGAGATTTTACTTGGCTAGAAGAAACAAGACTTGTCAGTTTTCAAGAAAAAATGACATATATCAAGTACATTTTGATTGATGAAATGAGCTTATTAGTTAGAACATGTTGGAAAACATAGATTCTAGACTCCAACAGACATTCCCACAAAGTGCACACATAAGCTTTGCAGCTATAGAATTCAATTTTGACTAATGAAGTCAAGTATTTTATATTCTACTAATACATGCTCATCCACTAAATTTTAATAAAAATACTATACATTTTTTGAAAATAAATATTGTTGATTATTTTTCAAGTATATCTATGATTTTGGTAGGACATTTGGCCCAGTTGCTTCCAATCAATGATAGACCAGTATATCATAGTAATAGATGAGCATAGTTACTTTGGGAGGAATTTAAAACTGTAGTTACCTTAGATAAAATATTCAGACAAGATGGAGAAAACATCCAACAACAAAGATTTCGTCAACTTTTGACAAATCTAAGAGATGCAAACCCACAAATTGATGACTAGAAGTTGCTAATAATGAGAACCCCTACTAATACAGATGTTGCAAACAATGTTGAGTTTGAAAATAGTGTCCATTTGTTCTCCACGAATGACAATGTTAATAGTCATAATAAAAGAATGTTATATTCATTGAAGAATCTTGTTGCACGTAGTGTTGCAACGAAACCAGGAAGTGTTATTATAGTAGAAGATTGTTGAAGTGATTAACTTGATCTAGAGTTATTGATTAGTAAGAATTAAAGGGTCATGTTGACTTTGAATCTTTGGATACAAGCAGGTCTTGTAAATGGAACTCTAGGATATATTCAAAAGATTGTCTACAAACCAAGAAGTGTTGCACCTGAACCACCGACATATGTGATGGTTGAGTTTGATAATTATTTAGGAATACCATTTGAAGATCGACATCTAAATGTAGTTCTAATAACAACAATACAAAAGGGCATAACACTTCAATTTCCATTAAGATTGACATGGGCATTAACTATATAAAAATCTCAAGGATTGACTCTTTCAAAGGCGACGATTGATATAGGACCAAAAGAAAGAACATGATTGACATTTGTAGCAGTATCTTGTGTAAAATCCTTAGAAGGTCTCAGAATAATGCCATCATTCACATATGACTGTTATGAGAAAATGAAAAAGGGTAGACAACTTCGCAAGCGCAAGGCTGAAGAAGAGAATTGATGTAATATACTTTTGTGGAAAAAAATTTCAATGGATTTCATACATGTGTTTTTTTTTGCCAGTATAATAATTTCTAATATTATATATACTATTATACATGTTTTCACAATGTTTATTTAATAAATTTGTTTCAATGACTTTAATATGTGTGTTCTTCTTGGGCACCACAATAATTGTTAATAGATTATACATAATTGTGTGTTTTTCAACTACCATAATAAAAAAAAATTTAAATACTCTATTGTATGCTTTTGTAATTGTTATCACCTGAAATTGCACCCTTGTTGAATCTGATGTTCAACACCTCAGTGTAACATGGGAAAACCTCTAAAGATGTGGGTTTCTTGAAAGCAAAGGTCAACTTTCGAAGAAGGCTGACTTCCTATGGTGTCACCTAAACTACTGATTTTTACAAAGGAAAAGGGAGGAGTGCATAAAAATGAAACTAAATACTATGGTGATATACCAAAGTGATAAGAAATCATGAAATGAAAACAAGATGAACATACACTAGAAAAAATAATGGTAGCTATTTCATTTACTCAACATAACCTCTTTGAACTTATGCATCATTCTTAAAAAGGCCTGATCTACATATATATTTTAAGAAGGAAAGATGAATTTCACAGCTTTAAAGTATGAATGCAGACTTAGAAAAGCACAGTTGAAAACTTGCATAATCTAAAAATACAAAAACAAGAGTAATTTGAACACTAACACTGGCTTCTAAGGTAAACTCTGTGTTTTATATTCCAGAATCGAAATGAGTTACAAAGTATACATCAGCTGAGAAAAGGATTGTTAAAAATCACTAACTCTTGAGAATGCATAATTCGAACCTTTTTTTTTAACAAAGAGGTAAAAATTCCCTATATACAAAAGTGATGTCGGCCCCTAGGGCTTACAAAAATATTAGCCTTCAGAAAGATCTGCCTTTAGATCTTTTCAAATGAAGTTAATGCTACATTCATGTGTATCCTTACTGTCCATGTCGGTGAGAAGGATCGCCCTTACTAGGAGCCTTCAGATCTTTCTATAATACTTGCATTTACTTCTGGCCTCCGTGTCCATATTTGAACCTCCCTAAAGGGCTACTTTGAATGCTCTAAAGCATTATCATTAATGTTAATCCCCCTCTGCCAGTAGCGATCCTAGTTGTCACTGCGACTCACAGTTCTTTTGTTTATCGACAACACTTGGATATCGAACTGATTCATCACTTTATTCTCAAAGTAGATCCACGCTGCTTATGTTCCGCTGATCTTCTTCACAGGGGTCAAACTGCCATGACTCTCCTGTAGCCTCCTCTGATTGGCTAAACAGGTGCCACGCAAGCTCCCTCGGGCGGTCAAAAGTTCTTCCTGTCGAATCACATGCCGGTGAGACACTGGCCATGTCTCCTCGATGCGATTATGCCCTTCAGTAGTTATCGGCATGGAGCACAACCGTCAACAAGAGTTCATATCGAGCTACATAAGTCATGCCGATGTCAAAAGTTGTCGCCCAGACTATCGCTATCGGCAAGAGGTCTCACCGAAGCCTATAACAGATCCATCGCTATCGGCAAGACACCACCAAGTCGACGGGACTTCATAGCAAACTCCTCCATTCTCCCCGAGCTCACTTCATTTCGGCAAGACCCTACATGGGTCGGCAAGATGTTACACCGAGGCATTTCATTTCGGCGAGAACTCGCCCTATTGGTGAGACCTTACGCCGATGATGCCTTGCTTCGGCGAGAACTTCTATCGAGCTCCCTTTGTTTCAGTCGAGGAGACTTTGCTTGGTCGGTGAGACCTCTCGCCGAGCTCACAACTTTCGTCGAGACTTTCGCTGTGTCGGTAGGACATCTCCCCAAGCTCGCCATCTTATACCGAAGGCACCATCCTTTCGGTGAGACATCATCCAGTCGCCGAGACGTCACAGCAAAGCCCACCTTTTCTCCCCGTTGACATATCTTTTTGCCGAGACTTTTGCTAGTCACTGAGACATCTCCCCAAGCTCCTACTCTTCGATGAGACATTACGCCGAAGGCAAAACCCCTCTTTGAGACCTCCTTCGCCATCGGCGAGACCCTATTTGGTCGCCGAGACATCTCCCCGAACTCAAATCCTTTGCCAAGCTCACCACTCCATGTCGGCAAGACCTCGTCGGTTCGGCAAGACTTCTCATCAAGATGACAATTTTTTGGCGAGTTAAGACCATTTCAGGGAGACTCCCATGTGTCAGTGAGACATTATGCCGAAGGTAATCCCCTTTGGTGATACTTTACGCAGTCGGAGAGACATTACCCCAACCGAAATCATTCCCCCCAATGCCACCCTTGTGAAAAACTGTCGGCATGACCTCCCTCCAAGCGGAGAGATACATGAAGACTCATGGCGACCCGAATGTCCTGGCGACAGGTGTATTAAACCAAGTAGAACGCACTACTAGTCGGCAAGACAACAGGAGGGTCTTGTCGACTTTCTTCTCTGATGAGTTTTTTGCGCCAAAACTGATTGAGGCATGCCTTTCAATAGACCTCCTTGTGAAATATCCTTAGGTGTTTGATCTAACCCTTGATGCAAATTCCCCATTTGGCCTTTATGAACACTTGAAACACAATTTGTCCTGCCTGATGAGCCCGTAGGTGAAAATCGAGCAACAATAATTTCTATTGATTAAAAATAAATGATAAAAAATTCTTATATAAATTTAAGAATGTCAAGTTATTTATTGAATTCAATTTCCAATATAACTTAGATTTGAAATGTTTTTAATCTCTTTCCAACATGCATGTTTGCTAAATAAAGATCATGTAACTTTGCATCGTTTTTATATGGTTAATGTAAAATGAATTCCTAGATATGTGTTCTAATGGTCATTTTTGTGTTTCACTTTATACTTTAATATTTATTTCTAAAAAGTTTCTAATAATTTACTTAATATACCAACCTTCAAGAAAGTGTGTCTATATATATCAATTCCATTAAATCTAAAGTGAGTTACTTTGATAGCATGCATTTTCTTTATGCTTACTATCCTTTATGCATTTTTCAAATTAGTTTAGAAATTATATTTATTTTCCTATTTAATAGTAATGCAATACCTAATAATAATTTTCATTCACAACGATAAAATGCCAAATCAAATATGTACAACATGGGCATACAATTGGTTGTCAAAGTATCGCCCATATCTTCCACCCAATGTTCTCCTTTGTATAGAGGAACCGAGTGTTTGATATTGGGTGAGAGATAGGATGGTGAAGAGAATAAATAACAATGAACCACAAACTTCTCAAATAATTTTTTTCTCAATTATGTTGTATACTTTAACTCCCCATATGAATCAAAGATCAAAATGAGCTTAGATGTCAAATTTCATCATTTACAAATTGAGATTATAGATTTTTGCGATTGGTCAGTTGCTCTTTACCATGAGATTCAAGATCTTTACCTCGTCGGATGCATATGGAAGATCACAATTAGACCAATGGTAAATATCAAAAAACACACTCTATCTGATGAACTAAGTATGAAGTTCATGAGATTTCTTAAGGGACCATCCAAAATTAGTGATCACATGGGTCCACCCGAGGAATGGATTCTTGCAACTCTTAAGTTCGGGTACTCCATTAGATTCATGGTGCATTGAGTAATGCCATCATTTTGGTTGTTACATGAAAACTATGGTATACCTTGTTTATTGTAGTGCCCCTCCATTTCGGTCGTCATTGACATTCAAGTAAGTTGTTTGTTGAGTGGTCATGTCATTTTTGTGTATTCGAGTAAGTGTGATTAGTTGAGTTTGAGATGTCTTGATTTCGTGACTATATTGTTTTGGAATTATGTGATTTAGTAATATTGTCTAAAACTGATTTAATTAATTAAATCAAAATGATTAAAAGAGCCAAGTTATGAAATGATATTATAGATATTTGAAGTATGGTTATAAAGGTGTTATTAATTATTTAAATTAAATAATGTGATTTAATGCTTCAATAAAAGAAAATAATAATAAATAAATGAAGATAAACATCATCATTATTATTTATTATTAAAGTACAGATTAAAAGAGGAAAGTAATTTGATTTTTTTAAATTAAATAAAAGAGGATAAAGAGATAGGATTTCAAACTGAAGAAAAATGGCAAGAAAAGTTGGAAAAGATAGTAAAAAGATAAATCGTGCTCATGCACAGTTTGAAACTGGTCTTGAACGGGCAACTTGTTAATTTTATTGATTTTTGTGTTTTCAAAAACTTATCTTGGATTGGGTTTTTGATATGGAAAATGAATTTTAGTTTTGGGGGAAGGACAACTTTTTCAGGGAAATTCTTCTGTCGTGGGATAGCTGCATTTTATGATTTGCTTGGAGAAGAAAACTGGATTCACCATCGATGAGTTTGGGAAGGGAGAACGCCAATCGCTAAGAGTGGGGTGTCGATTATGGCTTGGTTCGGAAACTCATCGATTTAGGTAAGTCTTCTGCGTAGTATGAGTTGCATACATGTATATATTTCATAGATCAAGTTTAAAATTTATTTTGAGATCTCCTACTAGCGAACGTTTTTGACATCCCATGAATTGAATGGAGTGGTTATGATAGTTATAATTTCCATGAGTTTAGTTCTAATGCCGACATCAATCTGGTGTATCGTTCATTTAGAATTAGGAAATTTCTGGGTTAGCTTTAGAAGTTAATTTCTTACTCTTGTAGATAGATTTAAATGATAATGATTGTAATTGAGAAGGGCAGCGTCGATTCATGAGATTTTATGCTATTCAAGTCGGAGAATATGTATCCCACCTGCAAAACTCTTTATAGTCTATTTGAAATTCTTATTGTTAACTGTTCGAGCTTCTCATTTATCTGCTTAGGAAGAGGTTTGTCAGTCCCATCCATCTAGAAACAGTAACAAGCATTCTTAGGATTCTCTATTTTAAATCATTCCAACTCGGCCTCTTGTGTTTTATTTGCAAGCCTCAATGCATGAAGTACACGAACCAGTCATGCGCGACCTCTACCTTTCTCTCTTGAGCATTGTCTTAAAATTCTAGAAAACCCCTCAAGACTCAACTGTGTCACCTTTATTCTCAACACTTGTATGGATTTATATCATTCAGTTTTTGATAGTGGTCGAGCTATCCTCAACAATCTTTTCATCTGTGGTTATGCTTGATTATCGACTATCAAATGTCGTGACCTTATTTCTATCACCTTCGATATTGTTTGAGTCTGTTTTACAATGTTGTGTGTTAGGTTACAAATTGTTGTATACTTTTGCTTGCGGCTGATGCTGTTATAATGTCAAAAGTTCGCTGCTTATAGGTATGTGTTGGCGTAGTTGATTTATGTTTAAATATATGCGCCCTATGATCGACTATATATGTAATGTAATAAGGGTTACTGTTGTGTGAACATACATAGACCTCATCCACTGAATCTGCAAGACTGTACACGCCTTGAACATCAAAGAAGCTTGCAATATTAGGATGTTTGTCTGAGTTCTTTATTAATTCAACGATTTTGTCAGCTCCCCTGCGAAATCTATTTAGAGCATATTCTGCAACCATCACATATAAAGCATGTACCATGTTATGGCCTTCAATCCATCTTCGTTAGAGTATCTTTTAAGTCCTCTATCGCTCATCAATCTTCTTACTATCTGAACTATTTGATGCTCCTATAGGATAGAGAACAGCCTGTTACAACTGCATGGAGTATTGTTTCGTCTTTATGCTAGGAATTCATATAAGAGAAAACTAAGTTATGAGTTATAGTCTAAATTACTTATAGGTTAGCCATAAGAGAGGTTTTGAGATTTGGTAATGAATATAAAGGTTGGTGAGTTATGTTTAGTGTTGGAATAGATTTCATGAAAGATTAATTGTGTCATATATGATTTATTAGGAATTTCATGTTAGGGTTAGCACTTGGGTAGTTGATAGGTTGGTGTTTCATTGTCTATTAGGATCGAATATATTTAAATGAAATTCCAATTTTAAATGGTCCTATTTAGCTTCTCTTTTATAGATGATAAGTGAAAATTTATTTAAGGTAAACTGAATTACTTATGCATATTTAAGAGTTAGGGATTCGTTATATAGATAGAATAGACATTAAAGTTAGTTGGATAAAATTTGTGAAATAGTATAGAAGCAAGAATGTTAATATAAGTGGGAAGAAAAATGGTTTAGAATACGATCTGTTGATTGTGTTTATATAGTTATTTAATAGCTGACTTGTAAAATTGCTATGTACTTGCTAATTAATTAGAATATGGTCATTATAGCATTTCATTGAGTTGTAATTTTAATGTTAGGGATTAATTGGGGTATTCTTTATTTGGATAAGTATATTGATAAGTTATCTAGGATACCCTTGTCTTACAATTATTGAATGTTTAGATAAGTGAAGTAGAAGGTATTAAGGTAAATTTTCTTACTAGTAAAAAAAAACAAGGTGTTAGAAAGAATTGTTACTGATTAGATATACATATAGATGCATTCACATGTATTTAGTATGTTTTGAATTTTGTTTGTATCTTAGCCAAAGATTAGGTATTGTGAGATAAGTTAAGTTTTGCTAGTTTTGTGTGATAGTTTTGTTAATTTAAAGGGGTAGTAAGGGTATGGCATTTAAAGAAATAATTGGGGTACTTGAAATATGTAGAATTATTTAGAATACCCCTATTTACTAAATGATTGTTGTTTTTTTTTTAGCTATTAAATGGTTGGTTTTATAGGAAGTTTTGTAAAATTGAATTAAGGGAGTTGAATAAGATAAGTCTACATAGTTTTTTAGTTAATTAAAATACTTCTTAAGTAAACGATTGGTTAAAATGTGTTTGATTGTTATTATTCTTTAGATTTATTTTTTTTTGTATTGAGTGAATTTGTATGTCAAGGGGTCAATTTGATGTTTTCATTTCATGGTGCCTACTCTTTTGGGTTGCTTGGTTCGGAAGTGATTGCTTTTTACTCCACTCAGTTTGTGTCGGGTTTATTGGTGATTTTGACGGATCCTTTCGTTGTGACTTTTCTTTAGTTGATTTTGAGTTGGGGACCTTCTCTCATTTAATTTGTGTTGCTATTTGTTGGGAACCCGTATGGTTTTTGTTGTATCCTAAGTGGTGAATTCTTGGGTTGTTTGATTTGAGGAGATCTGGTCTATTGAAATTTGTGATGAATTATGTGTGCGTTTTGAAATCTAAGTTGATCTTGGTTAACTGTGGTTGGTTTGATTAATTGTGGTGTTGATTCTTTGGGTTGATTTTTGAATTGAATTTTGAATCAGTTGATTACTATTGTTTTTGCAGGTGGTTGATATCGAGAAGATTTTGGTTTACTGCGATTGATTTTGAATTGAGTTGATTTTGGTTATTGCTTTAAGGAGTTGATTAAGGAAATCTTCCAGAGGCAAGGTTAATCTGGTTTCATATTGAATCTTTATTGATTTAGTCCTTGCCTAGATTTTGATCGTAATTGTGTTTTGATTTTATGTATGGGTTGTACTTAATTTTATGGCAACTATGTATGAGGTTTATCACTATTACGAAGTGATTTATTGATGTCATGTTTCTGGTCATGGTTTCTTGATGTGGTGATCATCCTTGTGTTTCTTGTTACTCTTGTATGATGTGAGTCTTGTGGTTCTCTGATGGATGATTTTGGTCGAGGATTCTTTCTTGTCAACTCCTTAGTACGGGGTGTGGGTCTTCGGACCCATGTGGTCGGGTGGAACGTGCTAAGCACCCCATTGGGTCCCCAATCGAGGATCGAGAGGTGTGGATTGGTGCCAGTTGTGACAACTCGAGTTGTATCCGCATTGGAGCTAGTTATAATATTTTGTATTCTACTGCTCAGTTGTATCATTCTATCTTGTTATATGGTTCTCGTTCATGTTGGGGAACACTTTTGTATCTTTGTAATTCTTGAATATTGTATTGTGATGAAATGGATGCAACATATTATTATATCCTTGATAAACATTGTGTAAAGATTGATCCTTAGCAATTGTTTATTAATGTATTGTATCTGTGGAAATATGCCCTTTGAGTTCTTATATGTGTTAATGTCAATCTTTTGTATGTCGTGGTTACCTATGTGGATGGTTTCTCATTGATGAATTTTAATGTATGTGTTATAATTGTAAAGGTACACTTGGCCATGGTTATATTTTGGTTTTCATTCTTTATCGTTGTTGTATGGGTTTAAGTTTCGTAATGTTACCTCGTGTACCCCAAGGGATGTAAGTGATAGTGGATTTGTTTTAATTAAATTTCATGTCATAGCTTAATGTGCATCTCATGAATGTTTACTTTTAAAAAAATTGTATGGTAATTGTTGCATTAGTTGTCCTTTAGGGTTCGCATGATGGGGCATTACATTTATTGTGAAGTCCAACTTGACAATTAAAGTTCAGAGTAATCTTGATGATATTGAAGATGGAGAGTTATTACTAATACATCCATGGTTAATTAGATAAATGATTGTACAAATTTTTTGTGATAGATGTTCCCAAACTATATAAGCATTGTATCTGAGTATATTCAATTTTGGTAATATTTTAAAAATTATGTGTTAGATTTATTACTCATGCATAAATGTTTAGTTAAGTGGAAATATTTTTAAATTTTTATTCGACAAATGTTTGAAAAATTAATCTTTAGACATAGTATTTATGACTGAATTAAATCAAATATAAAGTTTAATTTTCTCTTATGAAATTATATTTTTTGGCGGTATTTCAAATGATTTTGGTGACATCCCAACATACTAAGCCAATTAATATGTTATTCAAATTGGTTAACATTTTTATTCAAAAATCTATTTAAATGAAATCAAATAATGAACTAATTGCATGAAGTCTTGTAAAAATTTGGATAAAATTATTTATCAACTTAAACACATAATACATGGAAATTAATATACTAAATAATGCATAAAAAAAATCTAAATAATGCATAACATCTGATGAAAGAAAATCTCAAATATAAAAGAAAAATATAAATATATTATTTATGCACAATTTATATTACTAAAAAATATTATTTTTGAATTTTATTTTATGAAAATTATGGATACTTTTGTTCTTATCTTTCTTAAATGCTAACCTTAATTTAATTGTTAGGGTATGCATGCCATTTTGGTTGTTTATCTTTTCTTTGGTTTCATTTTAAAATGAAACCAAAGAAAAGATACCATTCATATCCCTCTCCTTCCCAAAAAACTTAATTAGGCTTTCTTGTTACACATTCCCTATGGAAGTTTTCTACAAGTTTTCATTTTGTTGAACCTTGTTTTTACAATTTCTAACCTTGTGACCCTTAATGTGACATTGATGGCAAATATTAGAACGATTTTCAAGGAAAATATCTTGAACCCAAACTCCTGATCATGTTTCAAGAAGATTCTTAACTGATTGGCCAGAATCTCAATAATTTCAGGCTCTCTATATTCCAAAGGTAGGGAATGCGTTTGTAACCAGAATGGTACAAACTTAATTTTCATTGTTTTAGGGTTAACATCTGGATACTAGAGTTGTGTGAATAAACCCTATCCCTCAAAGACCCATGACTTAACCCTAAAAAATGTATCTCCTTTTTTAATGAAAATGGGACAATGGAAAACCCATTTCTCTAATCTACATAAAAAACTTGATTTGCCCCATCCCAATCTTGATAAATCAAATTCTTTAAAAGAGCAATCAGAGGCAAAAAATGCCAAAACTTACAAATAAACGCTTTATCTCATAGATATTGAGACTGCAAGTACAGCAGGTCCTTCGGAAGGGTTACAATAACACGTCTCAAATGCCTTTGATTTTGGTAATGGGTATTTGATATTCGACAATCTTCTCCATTCCTCTTTTGGCACCCACACACTCCTGCGTTGCTCATGTACAAATTGATTGCGCTTCCTTAAACGACCTCCATCAAGATGTTTGAAAATTTAGAAATAAACCTACCAACTTGAGTCCAACTATGGTAACCAACAACCTTTTCGACATTTAGTAGTGTGGCTCTAGAGTGAACAATGTCCCATATGTATGTGGAAACAAGGCAATCATAGAGAACAAGATCAGTCATCTGCTACACTAGTATGACAATGCATAAAAGGGTTGTTTGTAGTTCATCTTGCTTTCTTCAAAGGGTTTGGATAAGATTTCTTTACAATTTATTTAAGATGATTTATAGAACATAAAGCACAAAGTCAACAACAAATTCATGTAAATGTGATTTAAAATTTTGTTAAAAATCTATATGACATTGTTTCATTCACTCCAATCTTTCACACAAATCAACTCAATTTCCATTACTGTTTAGCATACTTTTCCCTTTTGGCAGTGACTGTAGCTGCAACATGGCTCTTGTATTTGTTATTGAGACTAGCTTACCTGATATGGGTTTTATGAGATGAGGATTTGTCTTGTTTTGTTATGTTAGATCTTGTTTCTTTCACATGATCATGTGAATATATCTGTTTTGACTTGAGGTTGTAATAAAAATCACTTACAAGATAAGAAAATTCTTTGTTTCTGTTTTGTGATAGTTGTACTTGAGTTAATGTAAGAGACAGGGTGGATAGTTGTACTGGAGTTAATGTAAGAGATAGGGTGGATAGTTGTACTTGAGTTAATGTAAGAGATAGGGTAGATAGTGCTCTGAAATACATGGAAATTGTTGTGAAATAGAAAAACAGTTCCAAAGAAGCAAATGAAGTTATCAAGTCACTAAAGAATCGTTGAGTCTCTAGACAATGTATTGGTGGACTTATTCAAGGTTATATAATTGTCACTCCTAAATACTTAAATAAATATTAAAATTCATATGACTGATCTTGTTTGTCTCAACTATTATTTTATCTTAATGTGGTTTAGAACAACTATCTTTGCAAAGATTTGGAAGACTGGAAGACTGGCTTCAATTTAATGGTAATGCCAAGAAGCAACAAATTGTCATTTTTCAAACAATTCAAACTGGATTTGGAGGGAAACCATTTAAAAAGTTTCTTTTAACACTATCACAATAATAAATAATAATTTAAATTATTAATAAATAATATTTAAATTATTTAATTGCTTGGCCGACTTCTTTGAGTTTGGCGCCTAGGAAAAATATTTAAATTTCTTTTTGCTGGCCAACCTATTAGAAGGATCCTTTGAAGCTAGTATTTATGTTAGTTCATTGCCTTGTCTTGAGCATCACAAAATTCGGCTAAATGTCATGGAAAATTGAGAAGGGATGAAACACCCTGTAGTTAACATCAGGTTGAGAGTGAAACCTCTCCTACATTTCATGTTTAAATCTTCATTTTCGTATACTCTTGATTGACTACTGGTGTCTCAGATTCTAAGGCGGAGGTTGATGAAAGAGGTGATTAGTCACTTTGGTTGACCTTAGACTCTGGCCAAAGACCATTTTTCGGCTCGCTTAACACTAGCAGAGGTTCTACAAGTAGCGCTACCACCAACAAAGGGTCATAACCACATATCTAGAGCAACCATTTTGAGGAAGACTATGGGCGTCACTCAAGGTTGTATTATCTTGTGAAATTAGAACCAAGCTTATTATAGTGGCATCAGATCCACAATCCTGGTCAACATATGGATAATCTAATATTTATGTAACCGAGTCAAAGAGATTTGAGGGCAATTGAGAGAGAGGAAGAAGGAAGAAGCATCCTCTCAAGACAAGAATAGTGGAATAGGAGGCAGAGGTAAGAAAAAAATGGTAGATTCAGTGATGAGTTTAAATTGTTCTTGCAAGAACAAAAACAAGTGAATCAAATGTTGGTGCAGATGATGTAGACCCTCACTAACACACTCACCAACAACAAATCAACACTAAATTTTGGAGATCAATGCAATTTTGATCAATCTGGAGGGGGAAATGATAGTAGAAACTCAAAAGGGTCGACCCTCAGACCTTCCCAACAACTTTCTTGCCTAGGATAGAGATACCTGAATAGGAAGAAGGATAGAATACACCTAGTTTTAATAGCATTCTAGAAGATTACATGAAGCTTGATGTTGGTAGATGAGCAAAGATTCCCTTTGACCAGTACAATAATGCTAGGAAGGGATATAAAAGGGATGGAAAGTAACATTTGCAACAATCCAATAAAGACCTCCAACATAAAGTGAGCAAACTCTCACTCCCTACATTCGATGGTTCAGGGAAGTGTACTCCACACACATGGGTTCAAAAGCTTGGCACTTCTCCCCCAGCTCTGTCTAAAGATGAAGCAATCAAGTTTTCCATTTTACACTTGGAAGGTGTAGCCCATGAATGGCGGCATCATGGTATTGTGACTCAAGGATTTGATCTTGTTACTACAAATGCAAATTTCACAAAAAACCTTATGGAGAGGTTCGATAGAAGGGATCTTGAAGTTTACTTCCAAGAGCTAACAAAAGTAAAACAACTTGGAACCATGGATTATTATGTTTCAAAATTCCAAAGGTTAGTTGTTATGGTTCTAGATGTTTCATATAAGAGGCTCATATTCCTTTTCATTAAGAGCCAACATTGTTGAAGAAGCCATTTGAAGAGCCTTTAACCTTGAAGACTTCACCAAGAAGGATAAACCCATGATCGAAGGCACCTCGACAAGGCAGCAAAGGAAAACCTTACCTAAGGCTACTCATCCACCTAGGATCTACCCCCCGAGGCCAAATGCAATGGACACATCTAAGAATGAGCTTCATCGAAAAGGATTATATTTTCATCGTAACGAGCCTTCAACTTGAAGCCACAGATGCTTGGGGGAAGGCCAAATCCATTACATCGAGGTGTTCTCTGATGATGAAGTGGAAGTTGAAGAAGAGGAATTTGAGGAGGCTACTAAGGGAATTGAGCAAGAGATAACCATGGAAGGAGAACCTATGGGAAGCAGCCTTGTAGCACTTTTAGGAGAACCACCATATCATTCTCTCCATGTTAGAGGGGTTCTTCAAGGAAAGAGATTAACAATATTGATAGATAGTGGAGCTACTCATAATTTCATTGATAAGAGGATCATGGCCAAGATGGGTTTGAAGGAAGAAGACTTTGAGGGATTTGATGTTTCAACCACAAGTGGTAACATCCTTTCTTGCACTAGCTAGATTCAACATATAGAGTTGATCCTAGGAAGACATAGGGTGAGAGATGATTTCTATGTTGTTGACATTGATGATACGAATGTGGTCTTAGCAATACAATGGTTACCTTCACTTTGAGAGTACACCACCAACTACCAAACCATGGAGTTGAACTTCAAACATGATGAGAAAGAGATTTTCCTTTGAGGCCTTTCTAGGAAGGGCACCTCGACAAGGCAGCAAAGGAAAACCTATTCGAAATATGTGTCTCAATCCCACAGGCTGTAACCTCTATAAGAGCCAAGTCGGTGTGACATATTCTATGTCTGGCCAATGAGCAGATTTGTAGCCTTATGTTTTGTACAGATCGTTGTGACCTTGCAGAAGTCTTGCCGAATGGTTACACATTGGAGTCTTCAGTGTGACATGTGTTCGGTGTAACCTCTCACCGCCCATGGAGATCTCTGGCCAACAGGCCATTCTATCGTATATTGGGGAGACCCTTGGCCGAAAGGCTTAGTTCGGGGTGAAGTCCCAGTGATAGTAATGTCTCACCAATAGTATTCACTCGGGGTAACCCAAAGGTCTTGGGGAGAAGTCTCAGTGAGAATGGAATGTCACGCCAACGGGGATACAATTGAAGTCATCGGAGTAGCTCAAGGCGATCGTTATGAAGTCTTGGCGACTCGTGGGGTCTTGCCGATAGTAGTATGGCTTCAGAGTAACATAAGAGATCTTGGTGAAATCTCTTGGCGACAGTTGAATGTCTTAGAAATAGATGGATGCCGATGGAAATGCTAATGTTTCGGTATGACTTAGAACCTCAGTATGAAGTCCTGGCGAAAGCGATGAGTCTTTCCGTCTGGTGGATGCACTTGGGTTAACTTGAAGGCTCGGCGTAAGGTCCTAGCGAGAGCGGTATGTCTTACCGACAGAATGACTCTTTGGTGTGACTTAGGATATCGATATGTGGTCTCACCGAAGAGAGATAGTCTTGCCGAAAGAAAAATTGAAGTCGATGCAATGGGTGAACTTGATATAACCTCTTTCCGATGGAAACAACTCTTGGCGACATCGATGATTGAGTCTTGTGGTATCAAGGAGACACGATTAGTGTCTCACCGACATGCCAACATAGGTTGATCACTTTGACCGAAAGAAGACCATCTTACATGGTGTCTCGTGGACCAATCAGAGAATCCAAATGGGAACTGTTGGAAGATAATTCGTTGTGGCAGTTCTGAGAGGAAGCTCGATAGACAGGGGCGACATGGTTATACTCTGTGATCGCAAATTGTGATGGGTTAGATGGTTGGATGAATCAACGGATTGTTGTGTGATTGTATCAGAGTGATTTCTATTCTGTAAAGATTGAAACTTGAAGGTTCCTGTACAATTTTGATCATTGTGAAAGTTGTTGAAATCTGACATCAGAAAGATAAGTCAGAACTCTGTATGTAATTTTTTGTTACTGTAATACAAAGTGACTTCCTTTGGTGTGGTGGGTTTTTCTCTCGTAAGGGTTTTCCCACGTATATTTGGTGTTCATATGTGTTTGTCTATTTCTCTGTTTTAGTAATCTCTTTCTAGTGCATCTTAATTGAACTGTAATTGTAATTTTAAAAGTATATATGCATTCTTCCCTGAGGTATTGATGTTAGGAGAGTTGCTTCTGCATCTAATTTTCCTTACAAGTGGTATTAGAGCCTGGCCAGTTGGGTTATCCTTGTGGGTACGTTGGGTTTTTTTTTGAGTCAATTTCTGTTCAGTGGGAGCCTTGTAGAAGTTTGTCAATTTTTAATTCCAGATTGAGATGGCTAGCACGTCAGGAAAGATTGAAATAGAGAAATTCAATGGCAGCAATTTTGAGTTGTGGAAACTCAAAATGGAGGATCTCTTAGTGGATCATGATCTGTGGCTTGCTGTGTCTGGAACTAAACCTACAGGCATGAAGCAAGAAGATTGGGACCTTGCAGATAGAAAGTCTAAGGGGCTGATAAGACTCTGTTTGGTAGACTTCGTTCTTCTCAATGTGCATGGAGAGAAGACTGCATCTTCCTTTGGAAGAGACTGGCATCTATTTATCAGGGGAAGTCCTTGGTGAATAAATTTTCCCTGAGGAAGAAGTTGTACACTTTGAGAATGCATGAAGGAGGTTCTGTAGCTGATCATTTGAACGCATTAAATATGTTGATTGCATATTTAACATATGTTGGTGTGAAGATTGATGAAGAGGATCAATGTATGCTGATATTGTGTTTTTTGCTAGATTCATGGGATCACCTAGTGATGGCTATTGGGAGTACAACATCTAGTTTTAAGATGGAATATGTTGTTGCTTCTTTGTTATCAAAAGAAATGAGAAGGAAATCTTCTGAGATGGCGAAGGAGGCCCCTGTTGTTAGAGGAAGGTCAAAAGAGAAAGACAAGAAGAAGGACAAGAAGTCCAAATCAAAATCAAAGGGGAGATCAAAGTCTCCCGGTAAGAAGTCAAAGGTGAAGTGCTAAAACTGTGGGCAACCTGGTCATGTCCGAAAGGATTGTAAAGAGGAGGAGAAGAAGAATTATTCTTCCGAAAATGATTCTTCTCACAGTGATGGAGATGCCTTCATTGCAGCCTTGGCTACACAGGCATCAGATGATGTTTGGCTGATTGATTCTGGAGCATATTTCCACATGACATCTCATAGAGACTAGTTTACGAAGTATGAAGAATACGATGGTGGAAAGGTGTACTTGGCGAGTGATTCAACTTTAGATATTGTTGGCCGTGGAAGAGTCAAAATCCAATTCCCCGATGGCAGAGTGAAGGGAATTAAGGATGTTATGCATATACCATGTCTGGCTCAAAATCTGTTGTCTGTCAGTAAGCTGAATGATATTGGAGTGCAAGTCATGTTCTTTGGAAATGGCTGCAAGATGACTAGAGGCTCAATGGTGCTAGCAAGGGGTGCTCGTATTGGTACCTTGTACAAGCTGGATGCACATGTTGTTCAAGTAACAGTGTCTCTGTAAAGTCATGGAAAGCTACTTATGGAGGTAAAGAGGGAAATGTTCCTAATTGTGTAAACTCTATGGAAGTTAAACTTCCAGCAGAAAAGGCTATGCTCTAGCATCATAAGCTAGGCCACATTGGAGAGAAAGGTTTAAAAACCTTGAAGAACAAAAACCTAGTTGAGGGGCTTGAAGATTGTAATCTTGAATTTGAAGTCTGTGAACATTGTATATATGGAAAATAGCACTGTGTTTCATTTTATTCAGTCCTCATAAATCTTCTGGTTTGCTAGATTATATTCATTCTGATGTTTTTGGTCTAGTGAATGTTCCTTCTTTTTCTAAGTCAAGGTACTATGTATTGTTCATTGATGATTATTCGAGAAGA
>VDFB02122500.1:0-29782 GCA_007258455.2 Sequoia sempervirens | reverse complement strand
AATCCTACTTTCCATGCCAAGACGAAACATATAGATGTACAGTACCACTTTGTATGAGATATGGTGGAGGATGGAAAGATAAGTTTGGAAAAAGTTGATACTCTGGAGAATGTTGTAGATGCATTGACGAAGCTAGTGAGCACAGACAAGTTCAGGTGGTGTGCCAGTTCGATGGGCCTTAGTGCCCATGATTTTTAGTAAGTTTTGTTGTGCTCTAGAGGTGCCTGTGTGATCTTTGTCAAGTGGGAGATTGTTGGAAATATGTGTCTCAATCCCACAGACTGTAACCTCTATTGGAGCCAAGTCGGTGTGACATATTCTATGTCTGGCCGACGAGCAAATTTGTAGCCTTATGTTTTGTACAGGTTGTTGTGACCTTGCAAAAGTCTTGCCGAATGGTTACACATTGGAGTCTTCGGTGTGACATGTTGTGTTTGATGTAACCTCTCACCGCCCGTGGAGATCTCTAGCCGACAGGCCATTCTATCATATATCGGGGAAACCCTTGGCCGAAAGGCTTAGTTCGGGGTGAAGTCCCAGCGATAGTAATGTCTCACTGACAGTATTCACTTAAGGTAACCCAAAGGTCTCGGGGAGAAGTCTCAGCGAGAATGGAATGTCACATCGATGAGGATACAACTGAAGTCATCGGAGTAGCTCAAGGTGATTGTTATGAAGTCTTGGAAACTCATGGGGTCTTGCCGATAGTAGTATGGCTTCAGAGTAACATAAGAGATCTCGGTGAAATCTCTTGGTGACAGTTGAATGTCTTAGCGATAGATGGATGCCAATGGAAATGCTAATGTTTTGGTATGACTTAGGACCTCGGTATGAAGTCCTGGCGAAAGTGATGAGTCTCACTGTCTGGTGGATGCACTTGGATTAACTTGAAGGCTCAGCGTAAGGTCCTGGTGAGAGCGGTATGTCTTGCTGACAGAATGACTCTTCGATGTGACTTATGATATCGATATGTGGTCTCACCGAAGAGCGATAGTCTTGCCGAAAGGAAAATTGAAGTCGATGCAACGGGTGAACTCGATATAACCTCTTGTCGATGGAAACGACTCTTGGTGACATCGATGATTGAGTCTTGTGGCATCAGGGAGACATGATTAGTGTCTCACTGACATGCCAACATAGGTTGATCACTTTGATTAAAGAAGACCATCTTACATGGTGTCCCGTGGACCAATCAGAGAAGTTGAATGGGAACCGTTGGAAGACAATTCGTTATGGTAGTTCTGAGAGGAAGCTCGATAGACAGGGGTGACATGGTTATACTCTTTGATCGCAGATTGTGATGGGTTAGATGGTTGGATGAATCGACGGATTGTTGTGTGATTGTATCAGAGTGATTTCTATTCTGTAAAGATTGTAACTTGAAGGTTCCTATACAAGTTTGATCATTGTGAAAGCTGTTGAAATCTGACATCAGAAAAATAAGATAGAACTCTGTATGTAATTTTTTGTTACTGTAATACAAAGTGACTTCTCTTGGTGTGGTGGGTTTTTCTCCCGTAAGGGTTTTCCCACATATATCTGGTGTTCATATGTATTTGTCTATTTCTCTGTTTCATTAATCTCTTTCTAGTGCATCTTAATTGAACTATAATTGTAATTTTAAAAGTATATTTGCATTCTTCCCTGAGGTATTGGCGTTAGGAGAGTTGCTTCCGCATCTAATTTTTCTTACAAAACCTTCCCTAAGGCTACTCATCCACCTAAGATCTACCCCGCGAGGCCTAATGGAATAGACACATCTAAGAATGAGCTTCGTCGAAAAGGCTTATATTTTCATTGTGAGGAGCCTTGGACTCGAAGCCACATATGCTTGGGGAAAGGCCAAATCCATTACATCAAGGTGGCCTTTGATGATGAAGTGGAAGGTTAAGAAGAGGAATTCGAGAAGGCTACTAAGGGAGTTGAGCAAGAGATAACCATGGAAGGAGAACCAATGGGAGGCAGCCTTGTAGCACTTTTAGGAGAACCTTCCCTAAGGCTACTCATCCACCTAAGATCTACCCCCTGAGGCCTAATGGAATGGACACATCTAAGAATGAGCTTCATCGAAAAGGCTTATATTTTCATTGTAATGAGCCTTGGACTTGAAGCCACAGATTCTTGGGTAAAGGCCAAATCCATTACATCGAGGTGTCCTCTGATGATGAAGTGGAAGTTGAAGAAGAAAAATTTGAGGAGGCTACTAAGGGAATTGAGCAAAGATAACCATGGAAGGAGAACCTATGGGAGCCAACCTTGTAGCACTTTTAGGAGAACCACAATACCATTTTGTCTATGTTAGAGGGGTTCTTCAATGACAAAGAGTAACAATATTGATAGAAAGTGGAACTACTCATAATTTCATTGATAAGAGGACCATGGCCAAGATGGGTTTGAAGGCAGAAGACTTCGAGGGATTTGTTGTTTCAACCACAGGTGGTAACATCCTTTCTTGCACTAGCTAGATTCAACATATGGAGTTGATCCTATGAGGACATAGGGTGAGAGATGATTTCTATGTTGTTGACATCGATGATATGAATTTGGTCTCAGGAGTACAATGGTTACCTTCACTTTGAGAGTACACCACCAACTACCAAACCATGGAGTTGAAGTTCAAACATGATAAGAAAGAGATTATCCTTCGAGGCCTTTCCAAGAATGGTCCAATGGTAGGTTTAGCTAAAAGAATGGAGCGATCTTTTCAGAGAGATGAGGTAGCTTGGGCAACATAATGTTTGATCACAGATACCTGACCTCCAAAGGAAGCAGGAACATATCCCATCAACATCTAGTCCATTCTAGATAAGAAGTGCAAGGTATTCCAAGAGATCCACTCCAAATTGTCGCTCGATAGAGGATTCCAACATGTGATTGAGCTTGAGGAGGTAGCCAACCCCATTATCACCACTCCTTATCAATATCTTATAGTGTATAAAGAAGAAATTAAGAAGGCAATCAAGGAGTTGTTGGACATGGGGCACATTTGTCCCAGATCTATCTCTTTTGCTTCATCTGTAGTGTTGGTAAAAAAGGATGGGACATTGAGGATGTGTATTGATTATAAAGCACTCAATAAGGAGACAATCAAGAGTTGTTATCCCATTGCCAGGCTCGATGAGTTGATAGATGAGCTCCATGGTGTAGTATACTTTTCCAAGGTTGATTTGCGCTTGGGATATCACCAGATTAGAGTAAGGGAGGAGGATGTGCATAAGATAACTTTTAGGTGTCACTATGGGAACTTTGAGTTCTTGGTTATGCCATTTGGGTTAACCAATGCCCCTACTACTTTCTAGTTATGTATGAATTAGGTATTCATTCTTTAGTTGAGGAAATTTGTTTTGGTTTTCTTTGATGACATCTTGATCTATAGTAGGACATGGGAGTATCACTTGAAGCATATAGAGGAGGTGCTTGACGTACTTGATCATCATTCATTTTATGCCAAAATGTCAAAATGTGAGTTTGGGATGACTGAAATTTTATACTTGGGGCATAAGAGTAGTGATCATGGGGTTAGTGTTGATGAGGAGAAGATCAAGGAAATTTAGGATTGTCCTAGACCCAAGAACTTGTCACAGTTGAGGGGATTTATGGGCCTATGCAGCTATTACAAGAGGTTTGTGAGGGGTTTCTCACAACTTGTAGCTCCATTAACCAACCAACTTGACAAAAAAAGGAGCAATTTCTTGGAGTCCTACAACTTAGCAAATTTTTGATAAGCTTAAGAATGTAATAAGTTCATGCCCTGTTTTGGCTATTCTAGGATTTAAATGAGTGTGATGCTTCAAGAGAGGGCATTGGGGCATTTTTTATGCAAAATAAGCATCCCTTTGCATATGAGAGTAGGAAGCTCACAAATTCAAAGAAAGTTTTTTCCATTTATGACAAGGAGATGTTGGCTATCATGCATGCCCTTGCCAAATTCATATAGTACTCAGTTTGTGGGAAGTTTGTGGTGAAGATGGATCATAACAACCTCAAGTTCTTCCTTAATCAACATGATTTGAATGATAAAAAATAAAAATGGGTAAGCAAGCTCCAAGCCAATGATTTTGATATTGAATATGTGAAAGGAACGAATAATGTAATGCCTAATGCACTCTCTAGGAAGCCTCATTTCTGCTCTATGTCTAGTATATCTGCTAAATGGAGGATTGCCATAATAGTTGTGTATGCCAGAGATTCATTTGCTACTGATATTTTGGAGGGGAAATTACTTGATGATAGGTAGAAAGTGATTGAAGTCCTCATCCTCTACAAGGAATGAATGTATCTTGTACCAAATTCCAAGGTTAAGGAGCAAATCATAAAAAAATTTCATGACACACAAGTCTTGCTGGTCATCCACGTTTCTACAAGACATACAAGCAAATGAGATATTTTTTCTTGGAAGAGACTAAAGAATGATATACTGCAACATGTCAGAGAGTGTGTGGCTTGCCAACAAAACAAGACTGAGCATGTCTTACTAGCAGGTTTGTTGAAACCCCTACCCATTCCAAATGAAAAAAGGGAAAGCATCTCCATGGATTTCATCACTAGATTGCCTAATGTGCAAGGTAAGGATTGTATATATGTGGTGGTGGATAGGCTCACAAAGTATGCTCATTTTCATGCCATTACTTCATAATTTAAGGCCCCTCAAGTTGGTGATCTATTTTTTAGAGAAACATTTAAGGTCTATAGGTTGCCAAAGAACATTGTGAATGACAAGGACAACAGGTTTATCAGTTTACTTTGGTAAGAACTCTTTCATTTGGCTCACACAGAATTGACTCCAAGTACTAGCTACCACCCTTAAATGGATGCACAAAATGAGGTAGTGAAGACGTGGATTGAGGGGTACCTAAGGAACTACATGATATAGCAACAATCAATTTGGGTGAAATGGTTACATCTAGAGGATTTTTTCTACAACACCACACATCATATGTCCATTGGTATGTCTCCTTTCAAAAAAATTTATCTATATGACGCCACTTCTTTCACGAATTTTATTCTTGTGGGTAGTAGAGTGTTGAGTGCTAGAGATATGGTGCAACAAAATGTGGATATCATGAATGCCCTCAAGGAGAACTTATAGTGTGCTTAGAACCAGCAGAAAATATACATAGATCTACATAGGACAAAGAGGGTTTTCAAAGTGTGATACGGTTTATCTCAGATTGCAACCCTGTTGACAATCCACCCTCAAAGGGAGTGTGTTGGAGTTAAAATGACACTGAGACGGAGGGTGAATCAGTGTCTTAACAGATTTGACCAAATTTCAAAAATTCAAAAACCATAGCTCAGATTTGATCTCAATAATACTTTGATTAATGCATTCATGAGTTGAATGTAATCATTCATAAACAAAATTGAGAAAAGTAATAATCCCAACAGTGAACTGAAACAATCAACAACACAGTAAAGCAGTGAGCACACAGAAGAACAAAGAGACACAAGATTTTTCCGAATGGAAAACCCTCCTGGGGTATAAAAACCACTCCTGAAATGCCTTGCAGGATTAATCTTCAAAAACAACTATTCACAATGCCTTATAGGTTGATTTTTGAGAACCCACTCAAGGAGCACCAACCCCTCATTTTTGAGACACCCATCTCAAGGAGTACCAACCCCTCAAATTATGTTTTGAACAATAATAATAACTCAGAGGATTTCTCTATTTTCAATTAAGCACATATTTCTTTATTTTCTCGTCTACAGAATACCTTAAGGATTACAACCAGAGAGCTTAAACTCTTTTCAACACAGGTTTTAATATACATTTCAAGTATGTCTATCATAATGAAAGTCTTCAAAGAATGCATTTTTCACAAGAATCTGAAACTCACTTGCCAATTTTAGAATCTGAAGTTGAATAATGACAATCTATAGATGATGGAAAAAATCAAGAGTAACGCCTGTCCAGAGGGCTGCAAATAATCCATTATTTCAAAACCACGACTGCCCACAAGCTAAGAACCATAACCTCCCAATTCTCAGAGAATATTTTTCCATATAACCATTCTAAGATTTGATGCCAACCAATGATGTCGGCCTACAACTATATTAAGAAAATCACATGTCAGCCACAGTGATTGAGTCTTCGTTAATCATTCGCTGAGACATCCAGATAGTCCTGCCAAAGGCAATTATAACATTGATCGCTCCTTTGGTCCCTGTGCGTCGCCATGACCTTCTGCTGTCGGGGAGAAACCATATCGAGGATCTTTATGTCTCCCCGAGATCACATTTCTATTAAATTTGTTTCAGTCGCTGAGACACAAGAGTCTTTCTCACTGAGACGTGCCCTTTTGTTTCATTCACTATCGCTATAGCCTTTTGATATCGGAGAGACATCTTGTAGACAAGTCTTTGTTTTGCCGAGAGCCCCTGTGATCAAACATGTTGCCGTGACAATTCAATATCTATGCCAAAAGCAACCTTATCATTGTCAGTCATCTCTCTGTTTGTCGCTGTGACATTCTGCTGTCGGGGAGATGTTATGTAGATTGCCCCACATTTCACCGAAAGTCCACATGATACACATTGGTTGCCATGACACATGGTTTTTCTTGTCGACGAGCCTTCTATCTTATGAGTGTCGCTATAGCATACCGTCATTGGGGAGACCTCTTGTAGAATGCGTGACTCATATCGAAAGGTTTCTTTTGTTTTATGCATCGCCGAGACTTATCAATTCCTATGTTGACAAGGTCCATATGTATTCCATCGGTGAGACCCACAGGGTTCGCTATGACATTACAGCGAAGCCACAACCTTTGTCGATAAGACCTTTCGATGCACGGTCGGTGAGACAATATGTCTTCGGTGAGACTATATACCGAATACATTAAGTTTGGCCGAAGTGAAACCCCAGATGTGATGTCAGTGAGACAAAACCACTTCGCCGAGACCTATTCTGATACCACCCAGCTCTGCCGATGAACCTCCATATGCACTAGTCGAGGTGACATTTCAAGTTCGATGAGACAATACCCCGATAATGAAACTCCTGCCGATATGTTCCCATCCAACCTTCGATCGATGAGATAAAGCAATTTCGTTGTGACCCTTCACCGAAGCCTTAAACTCATGTCGATAGACATTTCCACTGTCGCTAAGACCACTTGAATGTTATGCCGATATGATACCCAAGGGTGAATTTTGTCATGAAGGACAAACCAACCAGAACACAATTGAGAACCAACAAACTCCCCCTTTGTCCTTGATGGAAAAACACAAATGACTCTCCCCCTTTTTGCCTCAATGATAGATATAGAAGAGAAGAATATGCATTGCCATGAAAACATAACTAAGAATCCAACCAAAATATCATGAGAAACAACTGCAAAAAAAAGAGTACCAGTGCAGCAACCAAGATTGTAGGAGAGCTGTAAGTGAATCAAAATAAATAATATGCTCCCCCTAAGTCGAAGCTTGTAAAATTAGAGAAGTAAAGATTGAGAGATAACTCCCAATCGAAGTCTCAACCTTTCAAATAACTCTTTAGCTAAGGGCTTAGTAAAAATATCAAAACCTTCAGTTTTAACATAAAGATTGCTATCTACACCTCCTCTAACAAAACCATTTGAAAGCAAATGACTGTCCAGCCTAGAATACCAAGCTCTAGGTGCTTGTTTTAAGCCATAGAGGGCCTTTTTCATTCTGTAAACATGATCAGGCTTATCTTTGCACATAAATCCTTCAGGTTTTTCAAAATAGACCTCTTCATCTAAATAGCCATTTAAAAAAGCAGTTTTGACATCCATTTGATAAACAGTAAAGTCTTTATAAAATAAATAAGCCAAGAATATTCTGATAGATTCTAATCTAGCAACGGGTGCAAAGGTTTCACCAAAATCAATACCTTCTTGTTGAGCATAGCCTTTGCAGAAAAATCTTGCTTTGTTGCTTATAACATTACCATTTTCATCAACCTTGTTTTTGTATATCCATTTGCCTCCAATGACATTCTTGTCATCTGGTCTTGGGACTAACTCCCAAGTCTAATTTTTCTCAATCTGATCAATTTCTTCATGCATATAATTAATCCAACATGAATCTGTGAGAGCTTCATTAAAAAATTTAGGCTCAAACTGAGTAACTAAACAAAAAGAAATTTGTGCCTTTTCATCAGATTTTGCAGCCTTTCTTCTAGTTTGAACTCCTGCATTTTTATCCCCAATAATCTGATCTTTGGGGTGATATTTAGCTAGAGCTTTTGATGCAACCTTTTCAGGACTTGTTGTTTCATTTTTAGGGCTTGTTGAATCAGTATTAGGCTTTGTTGTTTCAACTCCTTCTGAAATTATTTCTAGTTCAAGTTCTTCTTCCTCATTATCCTACAAAGATTCAGCATACAAATGTAGTCTTTCATCAAATTTTACATTAACAACTTCAACAATCTTATTAATCCTTTTGTTAAGGCATTTATAAGCTTTTTTGTGAGTTGAGTATCCCAAAAAGATACCCTCATCACTCTTTGATTGAAAGCTCCCAAGGTTATCATCATCTTTCTTGATAAAACACTTACTTCCAAAAAATTTGAAGTGTTTGACAGAAGCAGTTTTTCCATACCAAAGTTCATAAGGAGTGTGTTTAGATTTCACCCTAAGCTGCGCTCTATTCAAAATGTATATAGCTGTATGAACAACTTCTTTCCAATACATATCAGACAACTTAGCTTCATCTATCATGGTTTTAGCCATTTCTTTTACAGTTCTATTCTTACGTTCAACTACCCTATTTTGTTGAGGTGTTTTTGTTGCAGCATACTGTCTTTTAATGTCGTGTTGTTCACAGTAATCAATAAACTCTTGAGAAGTGAACTCACCTCCTTTGTCAGATCGCAGACATTTAATTTTCAAATTAGATTCCTTCTCAACCAATTTACGAAATATTTTAAACCTTTCAAATGCTTCTGATTTGTGCTTAAGAAATGTGACCCAAACCATTATAGTATAATCATCCACAAACAACATAAAGTACTTTTCACTATTAATAGACCTTGTTCTGGTTGGTCCACATAAATCAGTATGCACAAGCTATAAAGGTTTTGAAGAAGAATGTTCTTTTGTTTTGAAACTGATTTTAGTTTGTTTACCACTTAAACATTCTTTGCACACCGAGTTTTCTTGCTTGCTAAGAACTGGTAGACCTCTAACATTCTGATTTTTACTGATTCTAACCAGATTTTCAAAGTTTATGTGTCCTAATCTTTTATGCCATAACCAGTTCTCTTCAATTTGGCCCATTAGACACATACCTTGATTATTGGCATTGCTTGATGTGTCAAGAAGATTGTACACATTTCCTTTTGTCCTCCTTCCAGCTGTAATGGCCTTTCCAAGCTTGTTCTTAATCTCACATCCGTGCAAATTGAAAAGAACATGATAACCACTATCACAGATTTGACTAACACTTAGAAGATTGTGCTTGAGACCTTCCACATAGTACACATTATAGATAGGAGTGTCTTCATTTAGAAGAAGTGAACCTCTACCTTTAATTTCAATACCAGATTTATCACCAAACTTAACATAACCACCTACATAATCTTCAAGATTTATAAACTTATCCTTGTCGCCAGTCATATGGTTAGAACATCCACTGTCCATGACCCATAAGTCCTTTTTCTTGGAAAGAAAAGCAGTTTGAACCAACATAGTTTGCTCAATGTTGTTGACAGTCTTAGGTTTCCAAACCTTTTTAATTTTCTGTTGTTTAGATTGCAGATCAGTTCTACACTGTTTGATAGAATGTCCCAAAGTATTGCATTTAAAACATTTGATCTGTCTTACAAAACCATAGTGTTGTCTAAGACCAAACCTGGGTATTCTATGATTCATAAGCCTGCATGTGCTCACCTTATGGCCAAATTTGTTGCAGAAAAAATAATAACCATAGAAGAAGGGATTGTATCTGTAAGATGATCTATTACCTTTCAAGGGTTGAACATGATTCTTACCAAAATCTGAGTGATGTGGACTTGAACCCTTGATTTCAGAAGAGGGGTTTTGTTTTGTATTATCAATTGAACATTCACCCTTTTCAAAACCAATACCAGTTTTATCTTTATACAGCTTCTGCTTGTTGAGCATCTCATTGAGTTTTAAAGTGCTTTCATATTTCTCAATTTCCTTTCTAAGACAAACTACTTCTTGTTCCAGTTTTAGAATTTCTTGATCTTTGCAGCTTACAGTCTCTCAAAGACAGTCTTCAATTCTTTTAGCTTCTTCAAGCTGAGTTTTTAGAGAGACCATTTCTTGATTTGGTTTATGTTCTTGAGAAAGAACTTGTTTTTTGAGTTTTTCGACCTCTTGTAAAGCACATTTCAGCTCACTTTCAAGATCTACTTCACCTTCTTCAACATCAATAGTGTTTGAATCATTTTGCTGAGTAATTTCAGCAATGAACAAAGTTTCATCTTCTTCAACTGATGAATCTTCAGACTCAATATCAGATTCATCCTTACTAAACAAACTTTTCTTCTTTTTGAAATTGAAGTTTCGTTTAGGTTTGAAGGCCTTCTTCTTAGGCTATTTTCCAGTTGTCTCGTTGTCACAGATTTGATCATCATAGGGACACTTTGCAGCAAAGTGACGTATTTTTCCACAGTTAAAACATTTAAAGGGAAGTTTTCCCTTATATTTTCCTAATCCCTTTTTAAATATTCTAACAAAATGGGATTCTTTAGAATCAAACAACTTTGATTCACTGACTTCGACTTTTTCTTTCTTTTCAGTGTTAAAGGCAGTTTCTTTTCCTGTTGAATTGTTTTTGCTAGTTCACATTTCATAGGCAGTAAGTATTCCTTGCAGGCTATCTAAGGTAAGCTTATCAAAGTGTTTCTTTTCTTCTAGGGCTGAAACCTTAGATTCAAATTTGGATGGTAAGGTTCTAACAACCTTTGTGACCACATCAAATTCATTAACGTCTTGACCTAGACCTTTCATTGCATTGACAACTTCATCAACTCTTAGGAAATATTCAACCACTTTTTCATTATCCTTCATTTTCAACTCCTCAAACTAATCTTTGAGTGTAATGATTTTTGACAGTTTAACTTTCTCATTCCCTTGATATATAGTTTCAAGTTTTTCCTAGATTTCATGAGCAGATTTGCAATGCATGACTTTAATGAACACATCTTTAGTTAACCCACACAAGATGGCATGCTTAGCTCTGGAATTTGTTTCATACCTCTTTTTTTAGCAGGATCAGTGGGAAGAGTGGCTGGTACATTATAATCATTTAAAACAATGTTCCAAACATCAACATCAAAAGAAACAAGAAAAGCTTCCATTCTGATTCTCCAAAACACATAATTTGTTCCATCAAATAACGGACCTTTGGTTACAGAGGCATCGTGTTGAGAATGTGCCATTAAAAACAAACTCCAAGAACAAGATCAATCCAAAGTGATTAAAACCTATCAAAGGACCCTACGCTCTGATACCAATTGTTGGAGTTAAAATGACACTGAGAGGGGGGGTGAATCAGTGTCTTAACAGATTTGACCAAATTTCAAAATTTAAAAACCATAGCTCAGATTTGATCTCAATAATACTCTGATTAATGCATTCATGAGTTGAATGTAATCATTCATAAATAGAATTGAGAAAAGTAATAATCCCAACAGTGAACTAAAATAATCAACAACATAGTAAAGCAGTGAACACACAAAAGAATAAAGAGACACAAGATTTTGCCGAGTGGAAAACCCTCTTGGGGTATAAAAACCACTCCCGAAATGCCTTGCAGGCTTAATCTTCAAAAACAACTATTCACAATGCCTTATAGGTTGATTTTTGAGCACCCACTCAAGGAGCACCAACCCCTCATTTTTGAGACACCCATCTCAAGGAGTACCAACCCCTCAAATTATGTTTTGAACAATAATAATAACTCAAAGGATTTCTCTGTTAAGCACATATTTCTCTGTTTTCTCGTCTATAGAATACCCTAAGGATTACAACCAGAGAGCTTACACTCTTTTCAACACAGGTTTTTATATACATTTCAACTATGTCTGTCATAATGAAAGTCTTCAAAGAATGCATTTTTCACAAGAATCTGAAACTCACTTGCCAATTTTAGAATTTGAAGCTAAATAATGACAATCTATAGATGATGGAAAAAATCAAGAGTAACGCTTGTCCAAAGGGCTGCAAATAATCCATTATTTCAAAACCACGACTGCCCACAAGCTGAGAACCATAACCTCCCAATTCTCAGAGAATATTTTGCCATGTAACCATTCTGAGATTCGATGCCAACCAATGATGTCGCCCTGCAACTATATTTAGAAAATCACATGTCGGCCACAGTGATTGAGTCTTTGTTAATCATTCGCTGAGACATCCAGATAGTCCTGTCGAAGGAAATTATAACGTTGATCACTCCTTTGGTCCCTATGCGTCGCCATGACCTTCTACCATCGGGGAGAAACCATATCGAAGATCTTTATGTTTCCCCGAGATCACATTTCTATTAAATTTATTTCAGTCACTGAGACACAAGAGTCTTTCTCACCGAGACGTTCCCTTTTATTTCATTCACTATCGCTATAGCCTTTTGATATCGAAGAGACATCTTGTAGACAAGTCTTTGTTTTTCCGAGAGCCCCTGTGATCAAACATGTTGCCGTGACAATTCAATACCTATGCCAAAAGCAACTTTATCACTGTCAGTCATCCCTCTATTTTTCGTTGTGGCATTCTGTTGTCGGGGAGATGTTATGTAGATTGCCCCACGTCTCACCAAAATTCCACATGATACACATTGGTTTCCGTGACACATGGTTTTTCTTGTTGACGAGCCTTCTATCTTATGAGTGTCGCTATAGCATACTGTCATCGGGGAGACCTCTCGTAGAATGCTTGAGTCATACTAATAGGTTTCTTTTGTTTTATGCATCGCCGAGACTTATCAATTCCTATGCCGACAAGGTCCATATGTATTCCATCGGTGAGACCCACAGGGTTCACTATGACATTACAGTGAAGCCACAACCTTTGCCGATAAGACCTTTCGATGCACGGTTGGTGAGACAATATGTCTTTGGTGAGACTATATACCGAATACATTAAGTTTGGCTGAAGCGAAACCCCAGATGTGATGTCGGCGAGACAAAACCACTTCGCCGAGACCTATTCCGATACCGCCCAGCTCTGTTGATGAACCTCCATATGCACTAGTCGAGGTGACATTTCAAGTTCGATGAGACAATACCCCGATAACGAAACTCCTACCGATATGTTCCCATCCAACCTCCAATCAGTGAGACAAAGCAATTTCACTGTGACCCTTCACCGAAGCCTTAAACTCATGCCAATCGACCTTTCCACTGTCACCAAGACCACGTGAATGTCATGCCAATAGACCTGTCCTCTGTCGCCAAGACCACTTGAATGTTATGCCGATATGATACCCAAGGGTGAATTTTGTCATCAAGGACAAACCAACCAGAACACAACTAAGAACCAACAGAGTGGAGCAGAGAAGCTGAAACCCCGATTTTATGGCCCCTACAAGATCCTAAGAAGGGTAGGTGAAGTCGCGTATGAGCTGGAACTTCCCAAGGGTAGCAAGATTCATAAAATATTTCATGTATCATGCCTAAAAAGGGCGCTTGGACAACAAATTGTACCCTTAATAGCCGTGCCACCGCTTGATGATGAAGGAAAACTGATACTCAAGAGTGAAACTATGCTAGATGTGAGGGAGAAAAGGCTACAGAACAAGGTCATTCCAGAATATGTAGTGAAATAGAAAAATCTACCAATCGAGAATGCAACTTGGGAAGGCGTGGAGATCTTTGAGCACCCTAACTTGAGGTTGCTTGAGGACAAGCAACAATTTGGCAGAAGGGATTGTCATGCCCAAACAATTCAAATTGGATTTGGAGGGAAAACATTTTAAAAATGTCTTTTAACACTATCACAATAAGAAATAATAATAATTTAAATTATTAATAAATAATATTTAAATTATTAATAAATAATATTTAAATTATTTAATTACCTAGGTGACTCCTTTGAGTTTAGCGCTTAGGAAAAATATTTAAATTTCTTTTGTTGGTCGACCTGTTGGAAGACTCCTTTGAAACTAGTCTTTATGTTAGTTTGTTGCCTTGTCTTGAGCATCACAAAATTGGGCTAAATGTCGTGGCGAACTGAGGGACGAAACCCCATGTAGTTCACATCAAGTTGAGAATGATACCTCTCCTACATTTTGTATTTAAATCTTCATTATCGCATACTCTTTGATTGACTACTAGAGTCTCAAATCCTACACTAAAGGTTGATGAAAGAGGTGATCAGTTACTTTGGCCAAGCTTCGGCTCTAGCTAAAGACCTTTTTAGGCTTGCTTAACACTAGTAGAGGTTCTAGAATTAGCGCCACCATCAACATAGGATAACAATCACATATCTGGAGCAACCGTTTGGAGGAAGACTCTGGGCATCACTCACCTCAGATAGGACTTCAATCGCACCCATTTTTTGACGAATTTTGGAGTATATTGTTGGGTGTGGCATTCTGATTTAGTACTCCATCTCTATTGAAAGTACTTTCAACGTGAGAATGGAATACCCTTGATCATCGTATGAAGGCCAAGTAGTGTGATTAGTAGCGATCACGTAATTGTGGCCAATCATCATAAAGATCTAAAGTGAACTTGTTATTGATACGGGACTGTTGGAGGCATGTAACAACACTAATACTTTGGTCTCAATTTTCTGTAAGGGTTATTTGATAAGTTCTTTATTATCAAGTTAAACTAGAATGCTATGATTGTATGCGTTGGAGTTAGAAACATTGAATTTTATGTTTGACACAATAAAATTTCAGCATCGTTATTTTGATTACTCATAGTGTTTGATTCTTCAGTGTTTTTAGCCGGTTTGTGTTAATTATCTGTTTGAATTAATTTCTCATATATGAGCATATTTACTATGTGAAGATTGTATTATCTTTTGAAATTAGAACCAGGCTTATTACACAAACAGTGGGACCTCTTTATCATTTGGCCTATCTTTAAAAAGTAGGTGTTCTGGGGTCAAATATGACAGGCGACAACATCTATCTAATTTAGAATATCTAGAAAGAGCATAATATATATATTTTTAGAATAAATCGAAGGAAGTAAATGAAGTGTTGCAAATGATTGAAAATAACATATCTGAATGGATGAATTCTCATTTTAAGTTGTAGAGGAAAGCAAAATTTTCAAACTGGGACGATGAACTTATGAAAACGTGAAAAACATTAAAAGTTTCACCCTTTTTCAATTTACACCAGACTCTAAAGCTAAAAGACTAAAAGCAAAATGGTTACCCCCTCCAAGGGGAAGATTTAAATTTAATATTGATGGAGTATCCCAGGGAAACCTTGGATTGTTTGGTGTAGGATGCCTAATACGTAATAAGAAAGGTAAGTTGGTTGCAACCCTATCAATAAAACTACCTATAATAATGAATAATACGACAAATATTGAAGGTATACTACTTAGACTGCAGTTGTGTAAAGTGAAAGGCCTAAAAAAATATAGAAATAGAATGTGATTCCAAAGTATGTATAAATACAATTCGTAGCGGAAAAATTGGAGACTGAAACCTACAAACTAAGGTATCCTGAATCAAAGAGTTAATACAAGTGGTGGAGGTCTAATCTGCAAAGCACATTTACTGGGATGCAAACATGGTAGTAGATTTTTTAGCTAATCAAGGGATCAATTAGTTTGTATCTATTATTGAAGGTTTTCAACAAGCATATGGCAGGGGCTGAAGCAATATTCTCATCTAACAAGTGTGGTGATGCTAACTCGACCTCAACTTTCACATAATACATAGAAAGTGGTAAGTAAGCACCAAGGTAAAGGTATGTTTCTAAAATCAATGGTGCAATAATCAAGAAAATGAGGTACTCAATCTTGAACCCTAACTGCAGTTTGCTTTTAAGAATAATTAATTAGGATTAAAAGAATATTAACACTTCTAATAGGTAGTATTAATGTATTAGTACTAGTGGGCCTAGCTAGAGGACGAACCATCAAACACTCAAGGAAACCCAAAAATGGCTATCCTTAATGACATATTGGGAATGAAAGTAAGCCTCTGAACCAATCCAAATTCTTGTACGAAGCCCATTAAAAGGAAGCATTAGGTCTCTAAAGGTAGGTCATTTTCCTGAGCGGTCTCAAGGCCTTAGGCGATGATCCTAAAACACTAGTACCGAGCAGGGCCCAAATTGCTTTAATTTGTAGTACAAAGGGATGAAAATTAGGTGATGCTCCTTTTAACTAAAAGCTAGGAAGCCCTTGAGATGGAAATAATTAAAGGTATTAAACCAAAAAAAACCCTAAAAAATAACTTTGGACCTCAAAGGGATTAGACAAGTAACTTTCAAGAGGGTATTGGTCTCTTGTCATGCAATATAAGGCCTATTGCGATGAGGCCCCACCTATGGTTGTGCATGATCGAAGTGTTGTCAAAATTATCTTGTGAATTTATATTGTAACCAAGAACATATTCTCTTTGTAACTATAGCTTATCAAGCATTAAGAGATGAATATAAAAAATATTGGTTGTAAATTGTCCTGTTAAGGGAGCTTAGTGTACATGATAGGAAAATGGTTGCATCAGAGGTTATCCAAGTAAAATGGTGATACAAAATTATTCATAGGTTTAGATTGGGGGAATGAAGCACTATCATGATTTTTGAAGATACTATCGTTATCTAGTTGAGCAGGCGAATCCTCACCATGTGATGAGAAGTTGGGATGAGAATGTGTATGTTTCTTTGGTAGTTAAATTAATTAGTTAATTGTACTCTTATTGAATTATAAGTATGGGGTAAAAATAATAGAGTGAGGGGAGGAGCAAGAGAGATGTGGAGCACTCTGAGAAATAGGTTGGTACGTTCCAACGGTAACTATTCAAATTTTTTTGGTGGCCATCATCGTTCTCAAGGTCATTTTTAGGGGTACAATGGAGATCTGCGCTGTCAAGGATTTGTGGTTCTGATTCAAAAGGCTCTCCCAATGCACATCCTTTGACGTTTCCTAACAATGTTCCTCTAAAGTTTTCATTTCCTAATAATAACCCTCTTGACAAGGGTTTGTATCATAGCAACATTCAGAAGCAGTGGCAATATAGTTAGGAGGTGCGGCAAAGTCAGATCTCACTATCAAATGACTCTCCTTTGAAATACCCGAACAATATTGTTCTGGATACGAGTTTGGTTGAATGAAATTTTAAGAATCAAGCTTTGAAGGCGACAAAGATTAAAGATCTTGATGGAGGTCGTTTAAGGGAGCGCAATCAATTTGTACATGAGCAGTGAAGGAGTGTGTGGGTGCCAAAAGAGGAATGGACATTCGAGACGTGTTACTGTAACCCTTCCGAAGGACTTTCTTTGCTTACAGTCTCAAGATCTACGAGATAAAGCGCTTATTTGAAAGTTTTGGCATTTTTTTCCTTCGATTGCTCTTTTAAAGAATTTGATTTAACAATTTTTTTTTATGTAGATCAGGGAAATGGGTTTTTCATTGTCTTGTTTTCATAAAAAAGGAGAGAGATGCATTTTTTAGGGTTAAGTCATGGGTCTTTGAGGGATCGGGTTTATTCACACAGCTCTGGTGTCCAAATTTTAACCCTAAAACAACAGAAATTAAGTTTGTACCATTCTGGTTACAAATGCATTCCCTTCCTTTGGAATACATAGAGCCTGAAATTGTTGAGATTCTATCCAATTAGTTAGGAATCTTCTTGAAACATGATTATTATTTTTTCAAATTTCCAGCTAAACCAATTAGGGTATGTGTCCTCATAGATACGTCTCAAGATTGTCCAGAAACATTGTGTATAAATTCAAAATCAGGAGTTTGGGTTCAAGATATTTTCCTTGAAAATCATTCTAATATTTTCCATCAATGTCACATTAAGGGTCATAAGGTTAGAAATTGTAAAAACAAGGTTCAACAAAATGAAAACTTGTAGAAAACTTTCATAGGGAATGTGGAACAAGAAAGCCTCATTAAGTTTTCTAGTGAGAAGTTTTATGGGAAGAAGAGGGATATCAATGGTTATTTCAATGTAATCTTGATAAGGGTCAAGCTTCTTGTTCTACGAGTATTGTACAAGATTTACTATTTAACAATACTAAGGCTTGTGAACAAAGTGTACAACGACAACCTATTGGAAATGTGGAACAAGTAAGTTTACCTAAGATTGTTGGGAAGGAGGTTTTTGATTCAGTAAAGGTGGAAATGTGAAGGGTAAAAATGGTATTGTGCATTGTACTCTTGATAAGGATCAGACTTCTTGTTCTAAATCAATTGTTAATGATCTAGTAGTTAACAATATTGTGGATTTTACATCTTGCATGAATCTAATGCATAAATGTGAAAGAGATTCTAATATATTTGTTTAGACTATTAGACAATTGTCTTCAGAGTGTGCAGTTTAGGGATTAAATGTTTCTAGGTCTGTGTTAGTAACGATGTAAGGTTCTATTTGTAAAAAAATTGATTACGCATTAGTAATTTTGTAGCTCTTTCAAAAGGGTTCTCAACAACAAAAGGAAAAAAGTGTGTTAATTCATATGCCCAAAGACTGGTACAAAGGGTGGGTAAATGCTAAATCATTGCATTTGTATCTTCCCGATCTTCCCTTATTCACAAAGTCCCAAAGGAATTCCATAACATCATACTTAACTTGTGGCATCCAAAATCAATTTGAGCCTAAGGAGTGTATTAGCTTTTTAGCTAATGATAAGGAAAATTCTTTTGATATAGATTTCTCAGATTCATTTGCTTCAAAAAGCAGAGGAGAGTGATTTGATTTCATGGATTTCCAATCCATGTTAGAAGAAGGAAACTTAGAAAGAATAGCAAACGAAATAACTATAATGGTTGGCTCATCATTAATTGATGAAATTGCAGAGGCAATTGAGGAGTGTGGGATAAATGAATTTGCAAATTCTTCCTATAATTTATCGTAGTTGCCTTCCAATTTTGATTTAAAGGCCACAAATGTTCAAGATAAATTGCCACTTTCATAGTTAACTGAGGATATTAATGCACGGTTGGAAGGGAAAGAGGGAGATGAGGAATATGATTTCTCCTCAACTTTATTGATTGCTCAATCCCCCTCTTTGTCTACAACACCACAAAAATCTCCTGGTAAAAGAGAGGCCCAAAATCACATGCAGTCAAGATTCAAGAGGAGATAGCGACAGGTAAACAATCTACTTTGGATTGTAATATTAAAAAAAGGTTGAGGAGAGCTTGCTGCTCTCTGAGAACAATATGGAAGTAATATACTGGAATGTTAGGGGATTAAATTCCCTTAACAAGCGAGCCCGAATCAAGCAAAAAATTGAGGCTTGTGGGGCTGATATTGTACTTTTACAGGAGACAAAGTTATCTCAGGAAAATTTTAACTCAGTCATAAGTAAATGGTCACGGTGGAAATCTAGTCAATCAAAAAATCAAGGGGCTTCATGAGGGTTGATAGCACCATGGAATCCAAAATTTGTTGTAATGGAGCCTATCTTGAGTGAAATTAATTGGCAATTGTTAAATGTGACACATTTTGGTTTGTAATTTGGGCTTTTAAATGTTTATGCACTCAATTCTACTTATGGAAAAAAGTTGTTGTGGGAAGCATTGTCATAAGTCCTTGAAAATATGGTGAAGATAAAGTCATTCTAGCTGGTGATTTTAATGCCATTTTATCCTTGAATGAGAAGCAAGGTGGGATTATATGTTGTCTAAAAGCAATTGAAGATTTTAATGCCTTTTTTCAAAATAATGCTCTTATTGACATCCTTCCAGGAAATAGTAAATTTACATGGACAAATAAAAGGAAGAATTCTTGTCAGATAGTTGAGCATCTAGATAGGTTTCTCATCACATTGAATTGGGTAATTGAAAATAATGGCATACAGTTTGAAATTTCACCATGGATAGGTTCAGACCATTATCCAATGTCACTAGATATTCAGCATAAACAGTTTGCATCTACTTATAAATCATCCTTCAAATTTGAAGTGATGTGGTTCCGACATCCGTAGTTTCTAGGTTTGTTAAAGGAATGGTGGTTTTTGTCTCCTATGGTGGAGGGCACATTAATGCTTAGATTTTACAAGAAATTAAGGTATGTTAAAGGCAAAATCAAGCAATGGAATACACATATTTTCAAAAATGTGTTCCAAGAAAAAGCAGAAGTTTACAAACAACTTGAAGAGGTAAATGCACAAATAATAGCTCAAGGGTTAAGTCCTGATCTTTTTGAGCGGCAAAAGAAATTAAAAGATGAATGGGGAGAGCTAGCAACATGCGAGGAAATTTATTTAAGACATAAGTCACGAGAGCTTTGGCGAAAAGAGGGAGATAAAAACACTATTTTTCACATATCAGCTCATATAAAAAAAACTAGAAGCTCCATTTTCTTTATTCAAGATAGCAATTCAAGAAATATCTTAACAAAGGAGGAAGACATTCAAGCAGAGGGAGTTGAATTTTTCACAAATTTGTTTTTTGTGCCATGTCATCAATCAATTCAAGTGGGAAAGGAGAGAGAAAAAATGTTAGAAGCAATACCAACACTAGTAACGCAAGAGGATAATGATCTTCTCAAACCATTCATGCTTGAAGAATTAAAGGTAGTAGTGTTTTATATGGCCTCTAGATAAAGCATCAGGGCCAAATGGTTTCACAACATGTTTTTTCTAGAAATGTTGGGAGTTCATTAGACAAGATCTTCTAAAAAGCATTGGAAGAATCCAGAAGCTTGGGCATGATGCTAAAACAATTTAATGTTACACATATTGCTCTCATTTTGAAGGTGATTGTTTCGAAATCTTTTTCAGAATATAGGCTAATTTCACTTTGCAATGTGATTTACAAGATTTTTACAAAAGCATTTTATTTGCAATTGCTTCCTATTATTCCTAACATAATATCAAAGGAACAGGGAGGATTTGTTGCTAGTAGGGAAACGGTGGAATGTGTTTTGGTAGCACATGAAGTTTTGCATTCTATCACAACGAATGCCATTTCGTCATTGATTACCAAGTTGGACGTGATGAAGGCATATGATAGAGTAGATTGGTCTTTCCTAATGCAAGTATTAAGAAAGTTTGGTTTCTATTCAAAATGGTGCAAGTGGATTTTGTCTTGCTTGAAGGGGGCTAAATTCTCAGTCATTGTCAATGGCTCACCAACAGGCTTTTTTAGTTCAACACAGGGTGTAAGACAAGTGGATTCGCTATCATCTTTTCTTTTTATCATTTTGGCAGAGGCTTTGAGTAGATTTGTGTAGAAGGTACATATACAAGGGAATTGGAAAGGTATTACAATTCCTTATACAAATATAACAACAACACACTTTGTTTATAGATGATACCATCTTATTTGCCAGGGCAACAATTTTGGAAGCCAAACAAATATTTTTGACTTGTTCTTTGACACAATGTGATAAACTGCATCATGTCAAAGAGGGGAAAAATGTAGACACATAAAAATGGTCTCGACTTGCAAACCATATTTTCTATGACGACCGTGCTTCTCCCTCGCATAATTCATCCTAATTCCCTCCAATTATTTAATAACATCACCATTTATTCTTCAATTAAATAAACTTATTTATTTTAACCCACTTTCTATCCCACCAAATAAATAATTAAAATAATTATTTATTGCCTTTTGTCTTATTTCCATTTATGAATTAAGCCATTATCTCACAAAAGTCAACTTTTCTCCATAAATTAAATAATTTCTATTATTTCAACTACTTTTTCTCCACCATTGATTTAATTGCTTTCAATTAAATTTCAACCCTTCATTTCAAAGTTTTCCCTAACTTTGACCTAATGTTTCCCTAACCCTAATCCTCCTTATGACATTGATTCCTAGCCTTTGACCTTAGGGCTTCACCAACTTTTAATCTTGTCCATCCATTCTCAATTTGAAATTCTTTAAAAGGATCTCTCTCAATCCATTTTGGATACACAAGTTATTTTCAGCATGCTTGAGAGCTTTTGAGTACTTGAGCAACCACAATTCTTCAATATTTTTCTTATCTAAGGCATAGGTGATAGTTGCACTTCAAATCTTAAGGCAATTATATAATTTGTAGCAAGATGGAGAAGGCCAATGGAGGTCAACCAATGGAAGCTTGAAAACTAGGTGATGTTGTTTCACTATTTTTATGTTTCTTGCTTTCATTGTTCTCCATTGTTGATTGGGGTTAAATTATTATGCTACTTGTTATTAACCAGTAAATTTCTCCCTAATACACAAGGTTAACCATGAACTTTGGTGTTTTGCATCATTGCTATCATTTCACATATTTGAGCTTAGCAAAAGAAGTGCATTATAAAACTTAGAGGAAGCAAAGCAAAGAACTATGGAAGTAAGTCATGTCAACATGATGAAGGTAAATGGTAATGCTTAATTGGTTTTGATTTTTTTGTGTTGCTTGTGTTTCATAGGTAGATTTGGATTGCATTTGGGTATTGAATTGCATATTGGTGGTTATTGTGTTAATTCTTTATCTCTGTTATGACTAATGTTAATTTTCTAAGCCACATTCTGATGAATCGAACATCTTTATTGTATCTTTATGTTCTGAAGTTTTCTTAACCTTATATTGTTGTTTTGTTCAAAAATTTCAAGACTAACATTCTACAGATAAGGTTGAACACAAAACCCTGTGATTTTTCAAAGATTTCATCATATCTTCCAAACAACTACATATTTTTTGTGATTTTTTATTGGAGATTAGGGATCATATCAAAAGCATGCAGTCCAAAAATCGGGTGCAAATCGACATTTTTGAGTTATATGATGTTTTTATGATTTTAAAAATATTCCATTATATCTTTAAAATGGCTATTAATTTGTTTCTCAATTTTTTATTGGAGGTCAAGGATCATATCATAAGCCTAGAGTCCAAAAATTAGGTTCATATCAACATTTTTTAGTGAGTTATGATGTTTTTATGATTTTTCATAAATCTTAATTTTTGGTCACAAATAATTGAATTTTTCTAAAAAATAATTGCGGATTTGGAAAGGTCTCAGAATTCGATAGGAGGTTTGTTCTTTAATTTTTTCATTTTAACCTCAAATAATTAATATAAAATTGAATCTTTGAAATTTGATATTTCTTCATAAATTTGCTCCCTAGGGCTCAAATTAAGGATTTTTTTTGAAATTTTAACATTTTTGGAAACTTCTCTGAATTCTATCAAGGGTATCTTCTTTGCATTTTTATTTTTGGGGTCAAAAATATAGTAAAATAATCAGATATTGGAATGAGGTTGATAGCATGCAAGGTTTTATGTTTACTAACTTCTGATTTTCAGCTTGTGGCATTGGAAGAACTCTAAACATTTAATTTAGTTGCATTAAAATGAACCCACCATTTGAATATTTCAATTTGGTGCTTTAAAAAGAACAATGTTGATATTTCAATTTGGTACATTAAAAAGAACTTGCAATGTGAACATGTGATTTTGGTGCATTAAAATGAACCCACAACTTGAATATTTCAATTTGGTGCATTAAAAAGAACCTACAACTATCATATTTTGATTTGGATTTAAAATTGAACAAGGAAAATTGAAAATTTCAATTTTTGAATGACATAGAACTCACATTTGCATTTGGGTACCCTTAAAAAGAACTAGTGTATACTATGTTTGGTGTCCTTGCACACATCAGTCTTGTCACCAAAAGCGTGTTGTTTAAAGTATCATCTCCCCTTGCGCACTTGTGCAGTCCTGGGTGATGAGAAATAGCAACACTCAAGCTTTACATTTTTATTTTTCAGTAGGAAGCCTGCCTTGGTATTTCATCACCCAAGGGTTCAACCTCAAGCACGTATCTCCAGTGGGCTATATAAAAGGGTGAGAGTGAAAGCTATAGCTCAATCCACTTGTGCCATGTAAAGTGTTCCTTCGTGATCCCAAGTGATTTTAGACATATGATTAGAGACTTTAGTCTTGTGCTAGTATATGTCGTCGTGTTCTTAGGAGTACCTCCATTGCAAACCAATTATTTATAGAAGCCTAAAGTCCTATTAGCCATCATTTTTTATCGGTTCAACATAGTAGGATCAACATGTTAAGCTACTCACCATGTACTCTCTTGAGTCGAGGTAGAATCTTTTTGGGTTGCTAGCAATAGCCTCTTAAGAGAGAAATAAGGTGTTCCTTTGGAATCTATTGATGACCCCTATCACCAAACATCTACTATTCGCTCTCATATAGAGAGAGTATTGGACAATTATTTTAATTGTTCAACTATCCGATCTTTCTGAGTATTTACCCCTTTAATGGGAGGTGGGCCTAATATCTATTGATAACTTGATCTACCACTAGCTAAGTTGTGACTATTTTATGTATACTTTTGGTTCGTTATTACCAATGATACCAGTTGGCCTTAGGGCCTTATCTTTGTCACCAAAATTCAAAGTTGTAGCGAAAAATCTTGTCGATTACACACTATACTATATGCTTATCAACTGTCAAACAACCAAAACAATCAAAAAACCAAAAATTCAAAGACATAGTCATAATACAACCTCCACCTAGTTTCTTAAAAATCTTGCATCTTCAACAAACTTTACAATTTTCCTATGTTTAGACTTGCATTCTTAGTTTCATATTAAAGTCCTAAAAATTCTTGTCTTAGCATCTTAAAATTAGAAAACCAAGCAGATCTAGTGGTCAGTCTAGTGTCATCTAGTTCAAAGTCTTCAAGCCTTGTTTTCCAAAACTTATCCCATCAACAAAAGTAGGATTTCAACTCACAAATCTAGTTGCAATTCTAACTTTTTATCAAAACATCATCATCAGTCCTTTCTTGAGGTTTACGATCTCCATTAGGTTACATTAGTCAATCCAAAAAAAATTCAAGGTAATCTCTTTTTAGGATCAAAAGTCAAAAATCTAAGGCCTTTTGTATTTGCAAAATCTCATCAAAAAATCCAAAACACATAGATTAACTTCATAATAGTCTTTGCATTCATCCTAAAACATCAAAAATTTCAAACAAAAAAAAAATCCAATCCATTATCCACCAACTTATCCATTCGAACCATCCCATTATCCATCTTAATCCAAACTCATGACCATGTCTTTGAATACAGTATGCTTTGACAATGCCAACAACCCACAATCCCTAGTGAATCATCCATCTAACCTTCATACCAACAAACCACAATCCCTATTGAGTCATCCATCTACCCATCTTACCAACAATCCATAAGCTCTATTCATCCATCCATCGACCCTCACTATGAAGAACCAACACAATCCATACTATTAACCCACAACAAAAATCTATTAGTTATCCTTATCTTGACCTTGACAAGGGAAACCAATTTTTCATCCAAATCATTCCTCAACACCAAACCATATCACAAATCCCTATCTCCCATGCATATCCTAAATTTTCATCCCAATCACAAAACCAAGAAATTCTTATAGCCTTTGCATCCTATTCTAATCCATCATCCACTAAGCCATTGCAATTCACTCCATCTCAATCCACAAAACCATACAATAAAACCCCATTTGTCAATGATCTCTTAGGAAGTATAGCAAGGAATTCTCAACTTTGACATGAAAATAGAGTTAAGCAATCCCATCATATGGCTATTCCTACTACATTAACCCTCTTCCACCATCATGCCTTGCACCACGTATCAAGCTAACTCAAGAGCTTCCTCTCCAAGATCCCAACCCATTCAATAATAATCACATCGACAATATATATAGCTCATGTGATGAGAAATTAGACATGTATCAATATAATTTCCCCAAGCAAGATCAAAACCAATTACCTATGTCTAGCAATGGCCATAACATGTCCACCTCATTTAACTTCATGATAGGACGTCTTGAAGAAGCGTTCCCACAAGAAGCCTTCATCTCTCCTATTCCTTCATCATTAGAACCTTTGCAACATTAATCCACATCATCCCCATCAACTGAACATTCACTAATAACACTTTCCAGGATTTCCCCCAAGGGTTGTCCACAATAGATAATCCACTGTTTGACACAAATCCAATCCATAATCATGAAATTTTAGACCAAATACCATCATGTGTCCTTTCACCCATCATGCGTACTCCAAATATTCCTATTCAAAATTGGTTACCACCATGCCCACATATTGAGACTACCCAAGAGTCCTCTATTCCTACCACATTATCCAAACCCGATCTATGTCAAGAACACTATCCAAAGCATCAAGTAGAAGTCCCTAAAACTAATCAAGATCAAGTTATTCAAATCATGCCATCACATCCTATCCTTGATCAAGTTCCCATTATTCCTTTCCATGTCATCCATGATCCAAAAACTAACGTTGACCCCATCCATATTCCAATCACCTCCACTTCTGTAGATGAGACACTTGCTTTGATGATGTTCCTCTAGAACAAGAGTCTCCTACTCTAGACATATTTGCAAATGATCAAGCTATAGCTGAATTCACGAGACTTTATGGTGAAATTTTAGAAGAAGAACGTTTTTACATCGACTTTGAAGAACCGATATCTTTTGAAGAAACATTAGAATCTAATATTTCACAAAATCAGGCCAAAGATATCGATTAGGAAGCTATCCCACATACTGATGAAGCACCAGTATCCTATCAACTTGGATCACTCACATTTGTTAAAGCGGACCTTCTTACTAATCAGAAGATGGCAACCATTGATGATTCCCAAGAACATAAAGAAGAGTTAGGATCTTGTTATCAAATCAACAAATATCCTATTGCAAACAAGATCTATCAAAGAATGTGGTATAAAGGAAAAGGATTAGGCCTATGTGAACAAGTCATTCTAGAACCAATATAGTTTTTTGATAATCCTAAATACTAAGGACTTGGTTATTCATCAATCAAGAAATCTAAGAATGCTAGCGGTACCTCTATGATACTAGCTACAACTGCATCTAATGCATACATTGGAATAGGTGTTGTGAATAGTCCTTATCGTAAGGTTGCTGCCAAAACTACACCCATTCACATCATAGACCATCATTCCCTAATTCTTACATCCACTAATTGGGACCAACAAAAGAAAAAATCCTTACAAAGAAAAGTATTAAATTCAAGCTTTTCAAGCTAATAAATACATATGGGAAAAACCATAACAATTCACAATTTCTAGACCAACATCCACATTCACATGTTCACAAGTAGATACTCTCTACCAACCATCTGAAACTCAAATTCGATAAAGATTGCACCACTCAAGTCTTACAAATTTATTGTTATTTAGCTCACAATTACACTATTTTCATCAAACTACAATTAATATATCTATAATGACAAAATTATAAATACCATAATCTTCATTGGTCTCATTCTTGCTTCCTTCTCTCTTAATTTGCAACTCACATTCAAAGTTTGGCGGTCTCCTTTCTCTTCCTGGCAGTGAATCTCCTTTCTATTCCTCACTCCTCTCTTCTATCTCACTTCACTCTCTTTATCTACCTATTCACGATCCCAACCATCAAATCAATAATCTACATTTTTTCTTATTTTCAATGGTATTGCAGCCTCCTCTATCCACGACTTTTCATGGTTATTTGCAACTAGTAAATTAAATTGTTGTCTTCTAGCTCGCATGACAGCCCCTATCAATTCTCTGCGTAGCTTCTACTCAACCTTTGCACAGCCTAGCCACATCTAACACCATCCTGCACAAGTGTGTGGTCTGCCTTTTGTTCAATATGCACTTATATTTTTTAACTACCTGCAGCTTTCTTTGCCCATATGTGACCCCTTGACATTCCAACTTTTGCACTTAATTTGTAGCTCCTGAGTTAAATTTTTGAGTTCCTTGATTACCACCTCCCTGGACTCCCAAATTTTTGGACAACAATCCATGAAGTTGTCTCGTGACCCTAAGAAGGGTATAATTCCCCAAATCCACAAATTCTTAAACTATCTAAACAACAATTCATATTGAGTTTACCATATCCCTATATGTCTTCAAAAACTAAAGTTCACAATATATACATCTTCAATTATGTCAGCTTCAAAAAAGGAAAGCAACAATAACATATGATTCTCATATAACGCACCATCTGTAAGCAAGAAATTGACTTGAGATAATGAAAAACCTTCAACCTCTAATGCCTCCAACCTTCAATGGTGAAGGCTCAAAATCAATATCCATCTCTAGTATCTTCAAAACAATAATCTTCAACAAAAGCACCATTTAGAGGGTCCTCAACCTTGAACATAGGCTAAGTTAACATCATTTGATTTTTCTTTTAGTTTTCATTTAAGAACATTATTGCCCCTAATTCTATTAGTCCAAGTTGTGTGACCTTTTTTTTAACAGTAATAACATTCAATTTATTTTTTTACTATTATCTCATGTGTATAATGCATTCTTATGTTGAGAATCAATTTCTAAATCTTTTGCATTTATTATTTTTTCTTCTACCAAAAGGGCTGAAATCATATCTTCTAATATTTGAGAAGGTATTTGATTGTGTAAAAATAACATTATTATATTTTGAAGGACCTCAAATTTCTTATGTGATTCGACATAGTGATTATATCTTCCATTTTGAATCTAAATAGTTGAATTTTTAGGAAAAAATTTGCATTAAATGCTTTTGAACCAAATATTTTATTTAAATTCTCCCAAATTTTTTATGATGATTGGTATAAATATACATGATGTAATTAGTTAGAAAGGACAAGACCAATAATAGATTTCACTTTATCATCTCTTTTATGACATTCCAATAACTTATTTGCATCTATAGGTGGTGTTTCATTTCCATTCACTATTTTGCATAAGTTTTATTCATTGGTTGCATTTGAATCTTCATTTTTCAGTTATGAAAATTGAAACCAGCATATACCTATTTAATGGAATCTCCAAACTAATACCAACCTCATCACTCCAAATTAATATCAATTTTTATAAAAAAATATATGAAATATTCTTCTTGTCTGGCCTTACAACTTCATAATCATATATAGTCATAAGTTATACACTCTTCTTTTCAAATGAATATAAACAATTTTCTAGTGCATAAACAAATAATAAAAGGGTTTCACAAATAAAAATTGTAATTATTCAACTAAAAATACCTAATATCATTGGTAGCATACCCCCAGATTGCCACCAACCAAATTGTCCATCATATATGGAATCTTGATTGTAGAGAATTTGTAGCAAGTCATTTGGTGCACACAATTTTTTTAATTATTAGTAGGAAAACCTAATGTGTATATAATTCATAAACTACCATACTCTATATTTTTGGCTTTCAAAAAAAAATCCATTGTGGATGCTCTTTCATGACAACTATATCATTCACTTATTCAAATGTTTTCCCTTCACCAAATCTTCCTTCGGCTCTAATACCATATTGGAAAAATCAAGAGCATTGCATTTGCACAATAATGAACACAAAATGATAATAAATATTACTAAGTTGATCCACGAATAAATTAAAATATGGCTTCTATAATTTTTTTCAAATATAACCTCCCAACCTACAAGAATGCAACTAATTATTTAATAGCAATAATAAACTATTAAAAAACTACAAGCCACTAAGGTGATTTTACTAAGGTAAACCTTAATATTCCAACATATTCTTCATAATGGTTCTCTTTTTATGTACTTCATCCATTGCTAACCAAATATCTCTTCCCACAAAACTCTAGAATACCTAAAAGAAAGTAATTGGGAAGTTTTCTAGGATCATAGCTTTGCCTTTGCATTTGAGGG
>VDFB02122498.1:0-13794 GCA_007258455.2 Sequoia sempervirens | reverse complement strand
GGGCTATACAAGATAGCATGATCACGCCACATACCAACAAGGGTAATGTTCCATCAAAGCCATCAATGGGAGGTGATAAGGCTCGACATTTTATTAAAAAGTTAGACTACCAAAAAGTAGAAGGGGTCAATGGGAAATATATAAGGATCTGATCAATGCAGAGGATGATCAAAATGAAAAAGGTTCCTCTCAGCTAAGGAAAATAAAGGCATGGAGTTCATTATCATCTTTGTTCCCTTTGATGAACAAGGAAAGATTCATTGAAGGTGATGATACACAATTTATTGAAGTTGTAACAAAGTTTACAAAGGATTTTCTTCTAGCATGGGGAGAAAATGAAATCACTCATTACATGGTAAGAATTCATATGATTTTTTAATTTATTATATGTTTTATATAAATAATCTAGTGTAATTTGTATTAGGTTCTAATTATTTTCTTTTCCCTTGGTGTTTTTCAGCACATTCTCTATGCACATGGTCCTTGGTTTGCTAAAGAGTATGGAAGCTTGAGCATTTGGAATACACAGGGAATGGAGAAGTCTCATAAGCTAGCAAGGACTGCTTATCATAGGTCTACTCAGCATGGTGGAGGATTAGTACCACCTAACCCATTGATCCAAATGAGTCATTGGTTCTATAGACACATGCTTTATAGACTTAACCAAAAAAAAAAGCTTACAACTATGAATAGCATTGATGCTACTGTAAGAGAAGTCAATGCAAGACGAAAGAGGAGAACAAGAGAATAATATAATCTTTAATGGATGTCCATACCCTTTAATGGATTACTGCTATAATCTATCCAAAATGTAAAAGCATAAACAATGCATATGAACTATTTTGTAAAATGTTTGAAATAAATGTACTCTCATGGAGTGCAGTGAATTCAAAACATGCACAAAATGGTTTGAGAATCAAAATAGTATGCATTAAATAGTGTTTTTGATTGTTATTGAAACTATACATATACTAGGTAATACTGATAATAATATATTTGTTCTCCATCACAATGACATTTAGTTCAATCTTCAATTTACTTCATGAATTCTTTTTGCATATTTCCACACTGAACAAGGCGTGGGACTGAAACTTTGGCCATTTATATATGTATTAAAAAACCATTTACATAAATTATGGTTGTACATGCTAGAAACTAGGACTTGATTGAAATAATGGCTAATTAATATTATATATAAAGCACACCCATTTATTGAATCTGTAGTTGCACTTGTTAGGAACCAATCATTGCAGATCCAGTGATTTTGGCAACATGGGAATTAGAGGTTTGACAAGGTCAAACAACCATGGTTGAATCTTTGAATGAAGATATCATCAAACTCTATCACAAGAACTCTTTGACATTGGCAATAGATCCATGGAAACCATCCTCAAGATCTACCATGCATAACGTTGACAAACAATTGGTAGTTGCCATGAAATCATGAGATTTCATGCTTGGATATTCCTTACACAAAACCTCAAGCAATTACATCAGTTTTTAAAATACATATTTTTGTGTCAACCAAACCCTAGCTGAAACACTCCATAAAAAATATGAGATTTGTGCTAAAAACATCCTCTGTTCCTCACTGTTATGATTGTGAGTCTATGACCACTACTAATTTACACTTGAAAACTGGAGCATGCTAAAGTGCATAAATTGCCCTCATTTCATTGGGGAAGCTACTGATATAGGTGATTGTAATATTGTACTTATGCATAATTGAAATGTTGTTGCTGAAACATGCCAAAATATGTCCTGGGCACACAAATTGGTTGTTGTTGACTGCTACTTGTCAAGTGTCAATTTCAGTTGTGTTTATCACTACAAACTTAATCATTTGAACCTAGGAACCTCCTCCTCGCACATTTGTCACTTAAAAAACTCATAACCCTGTCTAGGCACCTATCCTAGTCACACATGTTACTTTAAAGATCTTCCCACATGCTTCTAGGTGATTCTAATTAGTGTGATTACCACTCAAAAGATCGATTTAAACTTATGCATTGATTTAAACTTATGCATGATGCTATGAAAAATGTGCTTAAGAAGGAGGAATTTGTAAATTCCAAATTCATAAAGGATTTTAAAGTTCAATATAACCATAGTAAATATAATGACAACAAAATTCAATCTTGCTCATTGAGAAATGATGAAGAGAAACCATGATATTATATTATAAGGAAATAAATGTATGATTACATAGTGTTCTATAAATATTGGATGCTTTACATCGCATGTATAGATCAATTCATTTACATTGGAATGATGATTAGTGAATGCTTTGACTTGATAAGGCTAAAACTATGAAATACTCAAATCCTAGAAAGAAATTTAAGAAGTCTAATAGTGAATCTTTCATGAAATTATTCTTAATTTTCTTTGATTTCTAATGTTGCGGGAGGAAGACAATCCTTGCAAAGAATAATATTTTCTTAACGCTTGCCAACCTGAAAATTTAGAAGAAAATAACGATTTTAGTTCTGTGTGCTTCAACTTTAACAAAAATTATATTCATATACATCACAATGAAGACATAAAATAATGAGAAAACCATATATATAATGATAAAAAACCAATCTACCTTATTTCCATTATGCAAAAATATGAAATTGCTAAGCTCTTCATCCATTTCCAAATATTTTCTTATTTCAAACAATGTCCAATTTTCTTCCATTGATAAAGGTCTAAAAGGAATTTTATTCATCAAAATATCAAATGATACTTTTGGAGAATGGGTTCCATCATTTTCATCTTGGTCATTTGGAATCCATGTCCATTGTCCCAATTGGTGAACATGTCTCCACCTTCGAAATTGGAATCTCATGTATAAAATTTGTCTTGAAATCCAATACCTGAGTAATATATTAAACTATGTAAATATTTTTATACAGAAACTATAAAACATCATAAGTAATAGGATTACTAAAAAATAAACACAAATATTTACCTGAAGGAAATTGTGTCATGAGACAATCTACATTCTATTTCCTCTCCATTTTCATAGTGTACTCTTTTGTCCCACTCAAAAAAAAAAAAAGACTTGAGCAATCTATTTGAAGGTGATTGAATACTATATGTTTTTTTAGTTCTCTAAATGGATGATTCAATTTTGAACATATGATAGAAAATGTTGATTGGCATGAATACACTAATGTGGACATGATTTCCTCCTTTTAACTTCATACCTGCTTGCACCCCTTCAAAATTATTGTAGCAATAAGAAGCTATGGTTGAAGGATCTATATTTGGCCATCCAAGTGAATTAAGCATTGGTAATGGAATCTCTTCAAGTTTTCCATATGTTGCACCAGCTCTTGGAAGGTTATATGTATATTTATAAAACCATATCCCTTGTGTGATCAACCATGTGAAGTCCTTTCCAATATAAATAATTTCTCCAACTTCAAAATGAATAGCTTGGAAGGTACTTGTAATTGATACAATAGGTTCCCACTCCTCCCAATTCGAAATATACAAGCCTATAAGAATGAAATGTTCATTAGTAGTTAAAAATTTGTTTAATATAAAAAATGACATTACACTAAAATAAACAATTTATAAAGCATTCTCACTTTAGTACAAAAATATTTCTTACTCACAATTAGATCCAAATCGAAAGAAATCTATTTTTTCTGCAATTGATTCTTTCAACATCTCTTTCTTGTCATAAACATGTGCAATTTTAACTTTTGATACCCTTTTACCACCTGGACTTGTTTTGAACTCTTTGATCATTCCTTTCCAATGGTATTTGACATGAAAAGAATGCTTTTTTTAACCTTATGTTTTCCAATCTGTAAAGGCCCCATCGTAACCATGGAGTTGATAGATAAGGTCATTGGAATCCAATTGCCATCATCATCTTTTGTGTTGTAAAGCACAACGGATTTCAACTCACTTGAAGGTCTTCTAAGTGCCATTTATTCCTAAACATTTGAATTAAGAAAACACAATAAAATAAAAAATCTTAAAGTAAGAGAAGAGAAGTTGAAGTCTAAAATATATAAAAAGCTTACTCTAGTTACAAATTCTTAAATTTTAATGTTTTATCAGTCTCATCAATACTACACAATTTCATGTTCTTGTAAAAAGCTTCCACAACAACAGTAATACATTTCCATTGAACACCAACTGTCCAGTAAGTAAAGAGCTTGGGCATATTGTCTCCATACAACTTTGGGCTTGTCTTTGATGATCAATCTTCGACTACAGTGATTACATGATATGCACAAAATGGATTTGTTGAAAAGGTTATTCCATAATATTTGTCAGCATCATGGACAAGGCAGGGAAGTGTTTGAAAAAACGCCTAAAAGAAATGTAGTGATTTCTCAAATTTCAAACAAATAAAATTAGTAGGTATATAGCAAATTTAAAACCTATTGCAACATCCTGCCTCTCTCTGTCAAAATGAAAGCCATTCACTCTAAAGAAAAAAAACCCATTTATCTAAAGACTGTGTAAAAAAAATTGAAGGAAAGAGGCAATGTAAATATGTTGCATTGAAATAGATTTTGTCATATTTTATAAAAGACAATAATGGGGTTTTGGTTTTTTTTGCTTAATGAAATTATAGTAAACATATTTCAATTTTTTTTAATGAAATTGAAGCAAACATATTTTTTAGTTTTTGTGTTGGAAAAACAAAGAATTGATCACCTCACTTTGATATGCTCCCTTTAAGCCACTTTTTATGATGCTCGAACCTGCAAAAACAAATGAAAAATGAAAAATGGACTGAATTTGTTTCATAAAAATAATTTTATAAAATAAGAATTCACTCTAAAGAAAAAAAACCATTTATCTAAAGACCGTGTGAAAAAAAATTGAAGGAAAGAGGCAATGTAAATATGTTGCATTGAAATAGATTTTGGCATATTTTATAAAAGACAATAATGGGATTTTGGTTTTTTTTGCTTAATGAAATTGCAGCAAACATATTTCAATTTTTTTAATGAAATTGTAGAAAACATATTTTTTAGTTTTTGTGTTGGAAAATAAACAACTAATCACCTCACTTTAATATGCTCCCTTTAAGCCAATTTTTATGATGCTTGAACCTACAAAAATAAATAAAAAATGAAAAATGGACTGAATTTGTTTCATAAAAATAATTTCATAAATTAAGAAGCACAGATGAATTTTAATACAAATTAATTTCATTCCAAATTTTTATAATATTTTTAAGAAAAGTTTTGTTAAAATATTTTTGAAATTATTTTTTATGTATTTTTTTTTTTAATAATGAAAATATTTTTAAAAAAACATAATAATTTCTATAATAGAACATAAGAATATAAATATAAAAAAAAAGAATATTTATATTTAGAAAGACGAATGAGATAGAATAGGATGTGTAGAGTTAAATTAACCATCATGAGTTAATTCATAGGGTTTTAGAAAGTTTTATTTTGTAAAATAAATAATTTTATTTTTATTTTGGATGGTGCACTCCCATAACGGTGGATCTAATCTTTTAATTGATTTCTGATAACTCAAAAAGTTGATGATGTCATCCTTAGAATAATATCTCTCATTTTCTCTCTCAGTGGTTCTAGCAGTATGAATGCGCCTAACCCTAAACAGGTACAAGTGTTCATCACTCCTTTGATGGAGCCACCTTTACTAATGTCCATTCCAGATATCCAGCCTTTCCCGAAGCCCATGGATATAGTCAATACCTCGGTTATATCCGCCATGATTCTTTCCTCCTCTTCCTCGGTGCCTCTAGCCTGCGTCAGGTGGGGAGTTCATCCCTCAACAGAAACAAGAAGAGGCGGTGGTCACTCACAGTACTTGAGGGCGTAAGAGGGAAGTTTTTCCCTTCCTCGCCAAAGGCGGCCCCGGAAGTGTTGACTTGTTACGTCTGGTGATGGAACTAGTCCCAATGTCCCACGAGTTTGTCCAGCGCTCCCAGGAGGTTATTCCGGGAGAAAGCTTAGCGATGAAGCTTAAGGTTACCCAGCCCATCCCATCGGCGAGAAGCTAGACATGGCACCCTTGTGGGATGCATGTTTAATTCCGTGGATGAAGTCCTGGCCTTGTCAGTGATCTTCACTAAGTCGCTGACCTTGACTCCACAAGATCTTAGTGGAGAGGACCTTGAGGGGCCCTCTTCCTTTCCCCTTGTTGCTGGAAGACTGAATGCTCCTCCTCTTAACATCCCACCAAATGCGGGCTCATTCTCCTTCCCCCTATGATGATCTAGAGTGGGAAGTAGATGACCTCCTAGTCGATCAATGTTAGGAGGAGGCCTCTTCTTGATCTTGTGTGTGTGTGTGTGTGTTTTGTGATGTGTTCCCCATGATCGTGCTATGTGTACTTGGATGACCCTCGTCACCCCTGTTGGTACTTGGATACAAGCGTGGTTTTTGTGTCGTAAACCTTCTTATGTTTGTATCATCATTCTTCCATGTTTGTGCTTGATTTTCGATAAATTGGGGACAATGCAAAGCGTTGGGAGCATTTAGACTTCCCTTCCATGTTGACCCAATTTTTAATTTTTAATTTGTCTTCTTGTGCATTCTTAAAATGGTCTGATATAGTAGTGGATTGATGACAGTTCATTTTATATACTATTATTATACATACATATATATATATAACATGATTAGTTCACGACCCAAAATATCAGGTTTACCACTAATGCCCTTATTTGTGTTTCCCTCTCTTGCTTTATCTCTCTCTCTCTCTCTTCTTTTCTTGAGTTATCCCTTTCATGTGTGACTACGCCTTTCTTTAAATGTCTCAATTTTTAGAAAATGCATTCGTTACCAATGAATCTTTTCTCGAAAGTCTTCGCAAATTCTTTCTTCAGAATCACATTCTCAACTTGGAAGCCTAACGGAATGTGTTTCCTTCATCATGAGTTCGTAAAGAAAGGACTTGAAAACCTTCCTCTGAAGTGAGAACAACTTTAATCTTCCCCTCGTATGGGGGCATACCCTTCCTTTCGAATTCCTTGATGAAGTGAACATCTTTCAAAAGGATCCCTTGATGATGGATCGCTCTGAGAAAAGGAACATCCACTTTTGAGCTGTGTGTCCCTTGAGCGGACCCCCTTTCTTCACGACGGGTTCCCGAGGGACAACCTTTGAAATTCATTATCTCAAATGGATTCTTTCATGTCTAGCTTGGGGGCAGCCTGACTAGACCCGTCTTATATCTCCGCGTCTAGCTTGGGGGCAGCTTAACTAGACCTCACCTTTCAAATAGTACGTCCCTTGAGTGGACCCCCTCTCCTTTTGAAGGGTTCCTGAGGGACCCCTTTGAAAGACTTTCGGATCATTGACGGTTTGTGCAACTGTCTGCTTGCTTACCTACTTGGCCGCTACTTGACTTTGCAGAGTTCGCTTCCTTTGGGTTTCCTCCATGCTAGAGTTTTTGGGGGATACCTTCCTTGCAAGTCTGCGGGCCTGTAAGGCGCTTGCTTAACGGGGCTTCCTTCATGCGAGAGATCTTGGGGTTTCCTCCTTGGCAGATTCGTGGGCTGTAAGGCGGCTTTCTTTTCCAACTTCTTGGTTCAAGAAAGCAACTATGGAGTCCTTCACTCGCACCTTTAGGTGCGTAAGCCCGATGCGCTTCCTCGACGGTTCAAGTATACATTTCTAACCCTACTCTTTCTTGATCTACTTTACCAAGCACTCATTAATATTTATGCTGGCTAAAGTGGGGGAAAAATGTATAGGAGAAAATTTGCACCCCATGTGCAAATACCCTTTTTTCCTTTATCCACCTTAGAAAACCAAGTTCAGAGGCTTCATTCCACCTAAGCACGTTGCTTGCATCCCCCTTGGCACCTTTTTTGAGTGTCGGTGTAGGCGTTTCTGTCGATGACACCCGCGTGGTGCGCTTACGTCCCTGGTAGATTCTTACGGCTAAACCTGCAGAGGCGTTACACTTCTCATTAGGAGACAAGTTGTAATGCCCCCTTTGGCCAACTGACCCGAATATGGTTGTTTCTTTCATTCCTTCTTCAAATTCACTCCTTCAACAAGCATTTCATCCTCTTAGCATTCAAACAAACTTCTTCACTTCATTCACAAACTCACTTTCACTCACTCCAAGCATTTCAAGCACTCCATTGCAACAACAACTTCACTCCATCACTTCGGTAGAGCAAGTTGGGGACAACACCATTGCAGCAGAGGCTCGAGTACTCTCATTTTCTCCCCCAAGCATCCTTGAGTGCTCTTGGTGGAGGGGGTAAGCTTCCCTTTCCTCTCCTCTATCACTTGGTTGAGTAAGCACACTTACTGTTTTGTAGTGTTTTTGGTGCTCTTCATTATATTACTTCCTTTATCATACTTGCTTTCTTGGTTGTTCGTGGAGGTGGAAACACCTAAATGGGGGTCTGACTGAGGCAGGCCCCTATATAGCCACCCAACATTCTTCCTCTCTTTTTGTGTGTAGGAGTACATGCTCTTCGAGGAGTCAGCTGGCAAACGAATTCCTTAGTGAGATCCTTCTTACTCTCTTCACCCTTGCATTCTTTCTTTACAATATTAGAGAATATTTCATTCACTTAATCACATTATTTTGGCCCTTTAGCTAGTTAGCTGGGTTGTTGGCTAGTTTTTCTTGATTTGAACTTTCCTCCACTGTTGTCCGGCCATACAGACGCCAGCGCACTTTAGAGAAGCTAGCGCGCTGCGCTGTCGTCCAAAGACTGTGCTTCTGTCCTCAGATAGAGAGCTTCCTGAGGTGTAGTGTTGGACTTGAAAATTGGCTCGCCTAGACCCTCCCTTCATTTCAGGTCTGCAGAGTGACTGAGAGGCCTCACAGTCCTCGTTACTCTCGCCTTGCATTTCCTAACACTGCACTTAGCTGAGGTAAGTTAGGGCAGCCTCTCACGTCCTAGCCCTTTGTGACCTGGGGTCTTGCACACAGTGGTCCCCCTACCTTACACAAAGATTTTGATTTTTTTTGAAATAATATTATAGCTTTTGGGAGTGAACAAGCTTGAGAGTATTTGATGAGTTTTGGGGTTTTATAAAGCTTGTTTATCCTTGTTGGGTCATACCTTTCTATAGCAAATTTATTGATCACTTGCAATTTGTTGGGTGAAGTTTCAATCAAAAATTCCTCAAAAATATATTAAGAATGCTCCTATGACCAACCTACCCCTATTTGCAACACTTATCAACTAGTTTGAGGAGTCTTAAAAGAGTTCCATTGCATCTTAGTTCTAATTGTATAACTCAAGTACATGTCGTACCTCTATTTGATTGGGGCATATGAGTTGAGCATGAAATTTCCCCTCCTTTCTTGGTTATTCAAACTTGGTTGATGACATTTGGGGTCAATACTATTGGTCTCATCCTTTTGGAGATGAACTTTATCATACTTGGAAGATTTTTGGTGGGTTTATTAGCTAGTTAGGGCTTATTAACAATTGTATTTTTTTATCAGAATAGTCAATTTATATTTTCAGTCCATCTAGTCAGTTTGCAATGCATTAGATGCAACCTTCATCATCTACAACATCATAAAGTCAATGGGTATGATTTATAGTATTGATTTAAGCATTTTCAATGCTCCATTTTTATAATATTTAGTTGCAATAGTATTGTTCAATTTGGATTTGAATATTAGATCTTATTACAACCATTACTCATTGTTCGATCTCTAATTAGTTGAAAACTGAAATTTTCTAATACCTTGGATGGTAGTACCACCAGTGGTTTAATCTTGTTCTTTAATGTATTTTCTCACCTCACTGAATAAGTGGAAGAGCTATATTTTCCCACCACTAAATAAGTGGAAGTGGTTGTGACTATTGTAATTGCACTCACCACTGAACAATTGGCAAAACCTATTGTTTTTAATTGCACTATGTTGAATAAGCGTGTAGTGTCTATGTTCATTGTAATTTGCACACTCCAGTGAATAAGCATTGAGGTGTTTTTTCTTTTTAATTATTGCATAGCACACTCCACAGAATAAGAATTGAAGTGTTCATCCTTTTTAGTTATTGCATAGCACACTCCACTAAAAAAGTGAAGTTATGGTTGGTTATGCCTCCTTGTGTTCTTCAATTTCTTAGATTTTTTTATTTGTTGCATTCTAGATAGTTGCGTAGTCCCACACACCATATGCTCTCACCTTGCCTATCTCGAGAATTAGATGATCACAAATTGATAAGGACTTTGTATTGTAACTTATTTTCAATTGGAGAATTTAAAAAAATTAGAGGTATTTATTACTTTTTCATCTAGATCTAGGTCTCCTCATTTCCTAGGATTTTGTTAGGGGTTCCTTTTTAATGTAGTGCAAAGAAATCCTACAATTTTGCTCCTCTTGTGGCATGATCAATGCCCAACCCTAAAAATATCATGTGGATAAAATATATTATAATGCTCCTAATATTAGGTCATATATGGGCATTAAATGGGCACAAGCTTCATCTAAGGGGGAGATTAGATCCCTTACATGCACCAAGGACTCCCTTGTTCTAGAATTTGGAGAATTGGTTGAAGGAGGAATATTTTTTTGCACACATTTTGATCAATCACTTTAATCACCTTTGGCTAAGCCTTCTTGATCTTCACAAATGGATATCTAATAATTGGAAACCCTCTATGAAAAATGATCTAGAAATTTACCGTTGTGCTCAAGGATTTTTATTGCAATTTTTTCTCTATCAAAAATTGGGAAATTATAACATAATAGTGTGTCCACTTTGTATGCCAACACTTTTTTGAAAGGGTTGGGTGTTCAAACTACCCAACCACTTGTGAATGAAGGTTTTTTTTTTAACGAAGGTGCCTTCATTCGAAGGTGACACACTCAAGACCTTCGAGTGAAGGTTAACCTTCATTTGAAGGTCTACAATAATAGCTCAAAAAATTAACACCTCTATTCGAAGGTGCCTTCAAACGAAGGCCTTAGAGTGACTTCTCTTTCATGTTTGAGATTTTTCTCAAAATTTTCATTTTCGAACCTTAAGTTGAACCTTCAAATGGAATCAACCAGGCATGATATTTTGCAAGTTCGTAGCATTTGAAGTAAGTTTTCCAATAAGTATAATATTGAATATATTTAATTTGATTATTATATCTATCTTCTATTTTCTAGTGAAGATAGTTTTTTCAGTAATTGCTAAGGTCTTTGTTCTACACATATGGAAAAATAGTAAAATAGATAATAAAAACATTTAAAAAATATTTGTGCACTAAGTATTGATGTTCTTATTCCAACAAAAGTAATAATAATTTGGATGAATATAGAAAAATGTATGCATTAATAAATAAACCTATGTCTGAATTATAGTTAATCTCACTTAAAAAATTTATTAAAAAAATATGAACAAATATCCATGTACTAGATATCACTATTATGAATTTATTTTTAAAAATTTATGTTTTTACCCTTATATAGATAAAGTCGTGTTTTACCGAATAAGCGCCACTTTTTAAAAATATCATTAACTATAAAAAAAAAAATCACAAGTTAATTCTAATAAGTTATTAAAGTTATGTAAAAAAATCACAAATTAATTCTAATTTTTTAAAATATATATATTTATAATCTACAAAATTTCTCAAAAATCACTAGTTGACGTCATCTTCAAATTCATAATGGTTTGGTCACTATTGGTGTCAGAAAGTCAAAATTTAGTGAAATTTTATGATTTCAATGTCCTACTTTGGCAAATAAAAATGGGCACACTATTATGGCTGACCCTTTGAGGTCATTTTTGGGTATGGGTCAACATACTCTTATGCTTAAACCTTGGCATTAAGCTTTCAAGCCTTCCACTAAATTTTTTTAGTCATGTCGAACTGAGTTTGTCTACGAATTTTCTTGCTTCAATTATAGATTGAGTTATGCTTCATAGATGTTAGTAAAAATCTAGGTAACTTTAAACAATGGATAAGGTCACCTCACCATGTACCCATGCAATTTATTTGCATATTATAGTTGATTTAGATATTTTGAAAGGCCTTCCTGCAAACATCACCCTAAAAGTGGAGGGCCACACTTGGGCCCAACTTCTAAACTGAGGGGATGACATTTCATTGTCGTAGTGCTATGATATAAGTCAAGTTGCTACAGATTTCCCTAGTATTAGAGATATAATTGGTTTGTTATCCCTCCTAGTGGAAAGATGCTCTTCCTCACCATCTATTTGTGCAAGTTGTTAAAGTGTAGTCAAGCCCTCCATTTGATCCACATGTACTGAACATTGTGATGACTAATGCAAATACATTTGAGGAAACACCCTCCATGGTCAAATCCTTATATTTCATGCAAAAGGAGGTTCAAAACAGAATGGCACATCAAGCAATAGATATTTATCAGCCTTTGACACACGATGTAAGGAACAATAATGGAATTTATGAACTATTGTATAGAAGTGAAACAAGCTCAAACAAAGAAAGATTAGAATCTCTAAACCAAATATTTTTGCACTCCCATGTAAATATGAGCATGAATAAATCAAGGATATCATGGTTTATTTTGGCCTATGTGCATATCTTCTTCACTATCAATATATATCTATAATTAGCACTATATAGTCTCCATAACTTACCACATATTTTGATCATTGAAATCTTTCTCTTTGCCATCTTTATGTAAAAAGATCATTTAATAAGGGAAAAAAGCCCTTACCATTGCTTAACCTTTTTTTAATTATAAAACAATATCAAATTGAATTGGATGAAGCCAAACAAGACATCCCAATTCCCCTCAAGATTCTCGTCTTCCTAAAGAAATCCCCTACCATTAAGGGTTTTAACCAAGAATTCTTTGATATTTTAGAGCACCTTTTTAGATATTTTTAAGAGGGTTGCATGGTTGGGAATCACCATACACTATTAATATATGTTTTTGATTAAGCAGCATTTATGCTGGTGCTAAAATTCACACCAAAAATCCTCAAAGCCAGAAGAAGAAGATAGTTCAAACCAGACATGAACTAGGAAGAAGCTATATAGAGCCACTAGGGGTCCACGTATCGGGTCATACAGCTCACGTATATAAACAACCAACAAACAACAGCTGAATAGCTAACTAGGGATCAAACAACCCTGCAACCTCGAGGGACTAATCAAACTCCCCAACCCTAGATTACACGGTGACAAATTTGGGGAGTCCCTTCTTCCTCCTGCTATCAAATGTGACTAGGAAGACTCCTAATCTTAAGTCCACCTAATGATGAGAGGAGCTGATCCTCAAATGCCTACCACACGTAGGGAGCTGGCAGGGAAGAGGAGTCTGAGGCCATCAAAGGACCAAAGAGGGGTGTAAGACGACCTGGGCAGTTCACTGAACAAAGACAACAATTCGAGGCAACAATCGTTCCATAGAAGGGATAGCCGGAAGAGGAGCCTGGCAAGACTCAGACTCCAAGGAAACAACCAAGGAAGGGTCTACCTCCTCAACGGAACCATCCGAAGAGGGAGAGCCAACTATGAGATGGTCTGTAAGAGCATCCTTCCACTAGGTAGCAACGCCCTTGCAACGAGCCTGAGGACAACCAGAGGCCAAATGACCAATGGAGAAATATCTTCTACACTAAAAAGGGAGGCCCTCATAGTCCAACAGCTACGTCCAAGGCCTGTCCTCCACCAATAAGACCACATCACCATGGAGAGGTTTGGAGATGTCCAAATCTACTAAAATACGAGCCACCATAGTATGCCCAAGATCCCGAGTCGTAGAGTCCACCATCAGAAAGTGTCCAATAGCGTTGCTAATAGCTTCACAACATGAACCCTCCCAAAACTGGAGAGGGAGATTCGGTAGTCGAACCCAAACTGGTCTGGTATTCAACAGCTCTAG
>VDFB02122496.1:0-52215 GCA_007258455.2 Sequoia sempervirens | reverse complement strand
CATTTGTCTTGTGTTCTCCTTTTTGGGGATGATGCAAGGCATCGAGACACCATATGTCTCTTCCATGGTGACCCAAAATATTTTTGTTTGTTTTTGCTCTCTTTGTGTCATTCCTCCAATTCTATGTGTATTTGGGGGATGATGACAGTTCTGAGCTCTCTAAAAATATTGTAGCAAAGAACATACTTACCCCAAATCCATAGATTCATTATGTTTTTGGTGTTTTCATTTTGAGGGAAAAATCTCCCTTTTATTTTTATCTTGCATTATGTAGCTTTACATGGAGATATATGACTTGGCATAGGGCTTTCCAAGTTGGCTTTGATGTCTTCTTTGTTTGCATTTTTCATTTGCTACTTCAAAGTAATTCCTCATAGCATGGTGTCTACCAATTCCTTTAAAGTGGGAGCATACATTGGCATATTCTTTTTCATTTTTCCTTTTTCATGGTTCTTAGTGCAACCTTCTTAGTTCATATGATGCATTTGTCGCTTTGTGGATGTCATTGGCTATGATTTCCTTCATGAGCGTGATCTATCTTAGCATATTGCATTCCTCTTAGTGGCCTGATGTGACACATTGCATCCCCTAAGTTGTGAATCTTCAATTTCTTTGATCGATCCTCTCTGGGAGACATTAGACACAATGTTCCCTAAGTTAAAGACCTTGCATAAACTAATCATGACTCATTTGAACATTCTTTTCACATGTTACACTTTGCATTTGTTATATGGCCACCTTGCATAGCACAACTTGCATGCCTTTGGAGCCATCACATTTGTTCATGAGATCCAAGCATACAAAGTTTACCTTGTCTCGTGAAGTTTGAAAGACCATTTTTCTTTTTTTATGTGGCACCTTATTAAATTTATCAGGAGGTATAACTTTGGTATGGTTGAGCAAGAAGCCCATTTAGAGACATCACTTTCCCCATAGCCACCTGTGTGTGTGTGAGTACGTACCAACCATGAGTGTATGTTTCTCACCTTTTAATCCTTCTCACCCGGCAGACAACCATGAGTTCCATTGCCTCAAAGTGAGTACACATTTTTGGGACAAATAGCCTAGATCTGATCTACATTGTGTTGGACAAATGGTTGAAGCTTGATCTGAATCTTTCTTTTTTTTCTTTTCCTTTTCTCTCTTTCATCTTTGGTATTGTATACTTGTGCCTTGTTGTTCTTGATATCATTTTCATGTGTGTTCCCTTTTTGTTATGTTTGGTTTGTCATGAGATATTGATCCTGGGGGCTTGATCACCCCTCTTGATCATTGTCATCCCATCTTGCTAGCATTGGTTCATGGGAACCCCTTTTGATGCACGTTGGTCTACTTTAGTGTGAGTTTGAAGTAGGTTCATCCTCTCACTAAAGTGGGGGCTAAATATGGACATTGAAAAAGTAACCCTTCTACTTTTTCTATCTCGTTTGGGTCCTCCTTGTGATTTTGGCTTAATGTTGCCTTGATTTAATATTGTAATGTGGATAACACATTCACATTAGGTCTTGGGACCTTGTGAACTAAAAATAACTCAAGTGGTACCTTACTTAGGTGTTGTAACACACTTTCACACATTTCTAGGGTCTTGTTAATATATTTCACCTAAATAACCCCTTTTCATCATTTACCAAGTCATATTTCAAAGTTTTGTAATGTGTTGCAACAAACTTTCACACTTTGCTAGGTTTGTCATTAATAATTGGGGTTTCTTATGCTTTAATTGGCCCCATTTTGCATCTACAGGCCTTACTTATGAGTATTTTTGAGAATAAACCCGATAAACATCATTTAAAACATTTATATCCCGAAACCCACTTCAAATGCCTAAAGTGGGACCCATTATTCATTTTTGGTGAATGAGTCCCCTTAGGTGGGACCCATTCTCCTCGAGTGGCAAATGAATCCCCTTTGGCTCAAAATTCAAAGTCAATTCAAAATTCTGGTGGGTTTTTTATTTTCTAAGATCTAAGGTTGGCCTATGATGATGTATTTTCGTGAATTATTGTATAATCAAGTATAAATATAAGGTTTTTCTACTCATTTCACCCACAAAAAATCTACAAATCAATCTATCAAGCATTCTAATCATTTCAAGCATTTTCAAGCATTCTATTCATTTCAAGCATTGTCAATTCTACTTCAAGGGTTTGGTGAGTTATAACATTTCCTTTTGTTCATTCATCATTCTCTTTCTATATTTCATTTCATTTCAAGGGTTTACTTACCAACATGGGGTTTGACCAAGGAAAACCCCTATAACCTAACCCCTCAACATTTTTCCCTCTCTTTGCATGTGATTTGCAAGTCTAGGTTGTAGACTTGTCAAGGAGAAGAATTGGAAAAAATTTCATCAAGTTTTAAAAGTCATTGAAAGTTTTCAAAACCCTAAGAGAAGTTGGGAGAAGACCTACAGGTTGAATTTTGTAGTTTCAAATACATAAACCTGTCAAGAGGAGCAAAGTAGACTGAGGGCCATAGTTTCCTATTTTGAATGTCTACAAATCTAGAGGTGGACTGATTCACCACTATTGGAAAATGAGTCCCACTGCCTAGGCATAAACAAGAATTATGTAGATCTGAGTACCCTTTTGCTCGAAGTCTGCTCTGACACATTTTCCAAAAAATAGGACTAAATTTCCCAACTTGGTGTATGAGTCCTAGTTGGCATCAATAGTGATTTTTTTAGGATTCTAGAGCTCCATTCCATCCCCAGAAAGTTTCTAGGTGCACATCTCCAGTTTCATAGCTTGTTGTTATATTTTACTTGCATTCTTAGGTCATTTAGTATTAGTTTACTTATCACACTGTGTTTTTAAACATCTTGAATTTTCCAAGTTTACACTTGGTAGTGAGCCCATTTCTTGTTTTCATTCATCTCCAAGGATATCTTACAGTCAGATCTCTCCTATTCTTCATTGGGTTGAGATCTCTAAGTTATCCTTGAATGTGAGCATTGTGAAATTGGATCCCTCTTCCCTTCTTCCCCTTTTATGTGAACAAGGAAGTTGTGCATCCATTTCTAGTGACCACAACAACTTTAAATATGTTGAAAAATCAAACATTCAAATAAACTCAAAAATTTTAAAAAAAAACTCATAGAATTTCAAAAAATAAAAAACATTGAAATATTTTAGAAAAAAAATCACCCATCCATTCCTAATAAATTGATTATTTCCCTCAAAATTTTAGTAACACAAATGGAAACATGAACAAAAATTAGTAAAGTTCAAACTTTAAGGGTAAAATTATTAAGTCTTGATCATGGTTAAACATGTTGCTTAACATTTATATCAATGACCTATCAAATAGTTAGAATTAGTTAAACATCCAATAGGATGTCCTATAGATACATTTTCCCTACAATGGACATCATCATTGGAAATCACCTTAATCACATCACTTTGGAAAATGATATGAATAATTTTGATTATTTTTTCATTTTGACATTTTATTATGATTTATCGTATCGGTCCATTTTTTATGATCTCTCGATGATTTCTACCAAAAATATTTAGAGAGAAAGGAGTGAGGTATTGATCATTTCTTTCGTTTGATATTATTTTTGGATATTATTGTAATATGACCTTGGAAAGTACTTTCCTTGCATGTGTTGGGTTAGTCTCAAGTAAAAAAATGGCTAGGACATATCAGGTTCTTCATACGTTTTGTGTGTTAGTCTCATTACTTCAATGGTGTTATTCTCTTAAATGATCAAACAAGGTTTCCATATGTTAGGTATGAACAAGGATACTCTTATCTATTTGCAGAGTCAAAGTCTATGAATTATACACAACATCATCCTAGTTTTTGAATACCTTGGTGCATCGTGTCTATTAGTTATATCAAAAATATGGAATGTTATGATGAATTCATCCTAATCTGATAAGAAAATTAGTATCATCTATCCTATCTCACTAGATATCAAATAAAATCTTGGAATAATCATAGTTTTATTAGTATCTTGATCAACATCATTATCCTATCATATCTTATCATTCACCATTCTATGTATCCCATTTCTCTATCTCTATTAAAATTTATATTCAAGTATCAAATTTTTGTGATATACATCAAAATATAATGAGGCTAGTCATAGTCAATTACTATTTATTCGCATTATAAAATATGTCTACATCAAACATCTAAGCATTCAAGAATTCTATTTCATCCTCTAATTAGTAGAACTCATCTTTTTTTCTTATCATGATGTCAACTTGAAAAAATAGTTTTTATGCTTGATCTCTCAAGGGGGTAGCATACCAACCTCCCTTTATCCATTGGGGAATAGTGGGGCATCTAAAAGTCACAAATTTTTTAAAATCTTGATTTGAGCATCATTTTTTCTTTAAAACAATATAGTCAGTACATTGCTTCAAAGAGGGGGAAATGTAGACATCAAAAAATGTTCTGATCAATATTACACACTTGATTTGATTACTAACACCATTTCTACCCTTATTTGATAATTTTGATCTATTTAATTAAATAATTTCAATTGTTTAATTAAATTCACCATTTTCTCTCTATTAATCAAATAACTAATGTTATTTGATTAATTCACCCCTTTCACTCTAAATATCATCCCATTTGATTAAATAATCCAAATTATTTAATTAAATCTCCTAAATCTTCTAATTTGATTAAGTAATGTAATTATTTAATTGAATGTCTTGAATCTTATTTTGATAAAATGACTTTATAATTATTTAATTGAAGTACTAAATTCTCTCCACTTGCACAATTAAGTAGTTTCCTAATGATTTAATTGACTAATATATTTTAATTCCTCCAATCATTGAAAGAATATTCTCATCGAATATTCCTTCATTTTGAATTCAAACATTTCCCTCCAAATGGAAATATCTTCTCCATCTCTCTAAAATCATGGGATTGTGATTGTCTCAATCAATTTGAGCTCTTCATTAGAATCATTGATGCATGTCAATATTCAATCTCATCCATGGATTTGACCCTTGATCCATGCCACCTTCTATATTTGAAATCTATTCATTGATTAGCTAATTTGATGCTAGCCCTTGATTCATCCAAAAATCCTATAAATAATCCTTATTTCTATGAGAATTATATTCACAAGCCTTCTAGTAATTGCACTATAACTATTTTAATACTCATATTTGAGATCAATCACCCTTTTTGAATCAATCATACCTCATTTAGCATCAAGTCCACCATTAAAGTTGAGAATTCCACATCAATTTAGCACTAATCCCCCAATGGGATGAGGTTTGCATATTTAATTAAGTTGTTTCATTTGAATTGCATTTTCTATATCATTTTTAGTGACATATTAACTAGGAATTATAGGAATCTCATTGGGAATGTGTAATTAGTTGATCATTTGTTTGATTTCTTTATTAATCTTTATTGCATTTGATCATTATAATTTCCATATTCACAAGTTCATATTATACGCTTGTTTTCTGGTCTTGGGACTAGTTCTCAAGTCGAATTCTTCTCAATATGAATCAATTATTCTTCCATAGCTTTGGTCTGATTCTCATCCTTACATCCCTCAATATTTATCTTAGGTTCTAATTTGGAAGGTACACACAATTTTACTTATTCTTCTATCATAGAATCTTTTCATCTTGCCAACATTCCTTTGCTCTTATCACCAATGATCTGATCTTCAAAATCATTCTTCTACACCTACTTAGGATTCTTAGGAATCCTTTCCAGAGCTTCTTCCCCTTTAACCTACATATCCTTTTCTTTTTCTTGTCCTTTTTCTTATTTTGTGCAAGAAGACTCATTAGATTCATATCATTCTATCAGTAATGAGCTTTTATTTAGTTCTTCATCTACTTTGACACTTGGACTTTCAACTATCTTCTTAAACCTCTTACTGTAGCACTGGTAAGTCTTGATTCTTGTGGAATATCGAAGGAAGATTCCTTCATATGATATTACATAAAAATTTCCCAAGTTCTCTTCATTTCTTCTGATATGATATTTTCTTCCAAACATTATGTAATATGTGATAGTAGGAGTTCTTTGATATTGAACCTCTTTCTTGTTTAATTCACAACTTGACATTCCTTGTAAACTACATTGATAGGCTTTATAATTCTTGTTAGATCTTTCATAGCTTGAGTAGAGCTAGTCCTCACTAGACTATCAAAATTGATGTGACACATTCATTTATATCATAGCCAAATTTAATTGGTTTGAGTCATAAAGCACTTACCATTAGCACCTTTTAGATGATAAACATTGCCATCTATCCTTGTTCAGGTGCAACAACTAGAGTTCTAAAGCTCCCTTTTCTGATTTCATAACCACCATTTTGAAATACAAGATTATATCCTTTCCTACACATTTTTCCTATATGCTAGCATGTTATTGTCACTAATGTCAAAAGGGGATATCTTGCAAGGAAAATTGGTGGCATGATGACAAAGAGATGTAGATTAGGATCTAAAAGCAATGGTTCAGGTTGTTGGTGAAAGAAGGATGGTTTTGTAGATGGTACAAAAGTTTGTCAAAATGATTCAATGTTAACAAAATGTTTTCATCTTTCTGTAACAATGGCTTCTAGGAATTTGAATGAAAAATTGGTGCCAAATTTGATATGGTTTTTTTGAGAGAATTCCATAGATGTGCTCATAAATGATTTGTTTCTAATCTTAGGAATTGTTAGGGTTTATCAGTTAAACCCTAGGTGTTTGTAGTCATGGTGCTCCCTTTTTTGATTTCATAACCACCATCTTGAAATACAAGATTATATCCTTCGCTACACATTTTTCCTATATTCTAGCATATTATTGTCACTAATTTTAAAAGGGGATATCTTGAAAGGAAGATTGGTGGCATGATGAAAAAGAGATGTAGATTAGGATCTAAAAGAAATGGTTCAATTTGTTGATAAAAGAAGAATGGTTTTGTAGATGGTACAAAATTTTGTCAAAATGATGCAATGTTGACAAAATGTTGTCATCCTTCTGTAACAATGGCTTCTAGGAATTTGAATGAAAATTTGGTGTCAAATTTGATATGGGTTTTTTGAGAGAATTCCATAGATGTGCTAAGAAATGATTTGTTTCTACTCTCAGGCATTGTTAGGGTTTATCAGTTAAACCCTAGGTGTATCTAGTCATGGTGCTCTAAATATTTCTTAGTTTGACTTTTATTTCCCATTGATATGATATTTTCTTCCAAACACTCTATAATATGTGATAGTAGGAGTCCTTTGATATTGGAACTCTTTCTTGTTTACTTCCCAACCTAACATTCCTTGCAAACTACATTCATAGGCTTTCTAATTCCTATTAGATCTATCATAGCTTGAGTAGAGCTAGTCCTCACTAGACTATCAAAATTGATGTGACACATTCATTTATATCATAGCCAAATTTCATTGGTTTGAGTCATAAATCACTTACCATTAACACCTTTAAGATGATAAACATTGCCATCTATCCTTATTCAAGTGCAACAACTATAGTTCTAGAGCTCCCTTTTCTAATTTAATAACCACCATCTTGAAATACAATATTATATCCTTTGCTACACATTTGTCCTATATGCTAGCATGTTATTGTCACTAATGTCAGAAGGGGATATCTTGCAAGAAAGATTGGTGGCATGATGACAAAGAGATGTAGATTAGGACCTGAAAGCAATGGTTTAGGTTGTTGGTGAAAGAATAATGGTTTTGCAGATGGTACAAAAGTTTGTCAAAATGATGCAATGTTGACAAAATGCTATCTTTCTATAACAATGGCTTCTAGAAATTTGAATGAAAATTTGGTGCTAGATTTGATATGGGTTTTTCTAGAGAATTGCATAGATGTGTTCTATAGGTCCAGAAGTTGAAGTATGTGTGCATAAATGATTTGTTTCTACTCTTAGGAATTGTTAGGGTTTATCAATTAAACACTAGGTGTTTGTAGTCATGGTGCTCTAAAATATTTTTTATTTTGACTTTTATTTCCCATCGATATGATATTTTGTTCCAAACACTCTGTAATATGTGATAGTAGGAGTTCTTTGATATCAAACCTCTTTCTTGATTGCTTCCCAACCTGACATACCTTGTAAACTACATTGATAGGAATTATAATTCTTGTTAGATCTTTCATAGCTTGAGTAGAGCTAGTCCCATCTAGACTATCAAAATTGATGTGACACATTCATTTATATCATACTCAAATTTCATTTTTTTGAGTCATAAAGCACTTACCATTAGCACCTTTGAGATGATAAACATTACCATCTATCCTTATTTAGGTGCAACAACAAGAGTTATAGAGCTCCCTTATCTTATTTCATAACCACCATCTTGAAATACGAGATTATATCCTTTGCTAGATATTTTTCCTATATGCTAGCATGTTATTGTCAATAATGTCAAAAGGGGATATCTTGCAAGGAATATTGGTGGCATGATGAAAAGGAGATGTAGATTAGGATCTAAAAGCAATGGTTCAAGTTGTTGGTGAAAGAAGAATGGTTTTACAGATGATACAAAAGTTTCTCAAAATGATGCAATGTTGACAAAATGTTGTCATCTTTCTATAACAATGGCTTCTTAGAATTTGAATGAAAATTTGGTGCCAGATTTGATATGGGTTTTTTGAGAGAATTGCATGGATGTGCTCTGCATGTCCATAAGTTGAAGTATGTACTTAGAAATTATTTGTTTCTACTCTTATGAATTTTTAGGGTTTATGAGTTAAATCCTAGGTGTTTGTATTCATGGTGCTCCAAAATATATTTTATTTTGACTTTTATTTCCCATCGATATGATATTTTCTTCCAAACTCTGTAATATGTTATAGTAGGAGTTCCTTGGTAGTGAACCTCTTTCTTGTTTACTTCGCAACCTGACATTCCTTGAAAACTACATTGATAGGCTTTCTAATTCTTGTTAGATATTTCATAGCTTGAGTATAGCTAGTCCTCACTAGAATATCAAAATTGATGTGACACATTCATTTATATCATAGCCAAATTTCATTGGTTTGAGTCATAAAGCACTTACCATTAGCACCTTTGAGATGATAAACATTACCATCTATCCTTATTCAGGTGCAACAACTAGAGTTCTAGAGCTCCCTTTTTTGATTTCATAACTACCATCTTGAAATACAATATTATATCCTTTGCTACACATTTTTCCCATATGCTAGCATGTTATTGTCATTGATGTCAAAAGGGGATATCTTGCAAGGAAGATTGGTGGCATGATGACAAAGAGATGTAGATTAGGATCTAAAAGAAATGGTTCAAGTTGTTGGTGAAAGAAGAAAGGTTTTGCAGATGGTACAAATTTTTTTCAAAATGATGCAATGTTGACAAAATGTTGTCATCCTTCTGTTACAATGGCTTCTAGGAATTTGAATGAAAATTTGGTGCCAACTTTGATATGGGTTTTTTGAGAGAATTCCCTAGATGCGCTCTGCAGGTCCAGAAGTTGAATTATGTGCTCATAAATGATTTGTTTCTACTCTTAGGCATTGTTAGGGTTTATGAGTTAAACCCTCGGTGTTTTTAGTCATGGTGCTCTAAAATATTTTTTATTTTGACTTTTATTTCCCATTGCAGGTTATTGGTCACACAAGTTATAACTTATGTTTTTAAAGTCATTCCATGACCAAGCCCTTTACCTAGTGCTCTAGGTTAGTGAAGTCCATGTGTTTGCATTAGGGAGAAGACACCATATTAGTAAGAGAATTTTTAGTGTCCCTTCAATCAATTGATAAAGAAAGAGAGAATGATACATCGAGGTGACAATGGAGACTTGAAGAGACAATTTTTTGAGTTCCCTTGACATAGCAACGATGCTTGATCAATAGTTGAGATTAAGTCCTAGAGATTGAATGGATATTACTATGGGTCTTTGTATTGTGGCTAAGTATTTGTGTCTATCTTTGGTTTTCATGATGAGCGATGGAATTTAATCAATAGCAGTGATCAAAAATATCTGACGGTGCCCGCTAGCCTGTGGCACCTATGGTGGGATCTCATCCATACCTCATTCAGGTGTAGGGAATGATGGATATCAAATTAGGTTTTGATCAAATAGTGCATGAAGTTGGTAGTAGTTCCACTAGACATGTGGTGACATATCACTCGTTCACTTCACATCATTATTGTTAAGTGAATTGATAGGATGGTTTTCACGATGAGCGATGAATGACAAGCATTAGTGGAGTATGGCATCAAAGTGAACAAGTGGAAAAAAATTATTGCATCATGAAGGATGTTCTCATTGTTGCAGTAAAGCAAGTTGAAGGAGATATTTTCGCGATGAGCGATGAATGGTCAAGATCATGTAATGAATATCAAACAGATATTAGGACACCTCTTCACATCACAAGAATGAAAAGTGCACTCTTCAACATTGTAGCAGTAAGTGATGGTACAAGATCAAAGGCTCTTCATTAGGAGAAGGATAAACATCAGTGAGAACAAAATGATTGTCCCTCTGACATTCCAATAGGGAGGTGACACTAGTAAATGGTGACCTTTGCAGATAGATTATAGCTAGTGATTGCTTGATACACCAACTCACATTAGTGTTGTGAGTTGCATGGAGATGACATGGATGACAAATGGTGAAGTGGTTTCAGGGAGAAATGAAGATATTGGTGAGACCTAAATATTTCTCAATGTAACATGATGAAGTAAAGTGGCAGTCATGAGATGGAGATCAACGATGCCAATTTAAAGAGGTTTGATATGAAAATGGTATTTTAAAGATGCTAAGATGAACATAGGCCCATGGATCATGGCGCAAAGACTGAAGATTGATGGAAATAATTCAAACTTGAAGATCTCCAATGACCATGACTATGTAAATAGGGTTTCGATAGGTAGCTATCACAATGAGTGGATTTAATTGGTCCAACTACACTTGCAACCAATTTCGGTGAAGATTTTTTCTACAAAGCAGTGGTACAACTTGCAAGGGAGATGAAGATCGGATCAGATTGAATAAATCGAGAAAAAATTAAATGCAAATCCAATCCTAGGGTTTGACAAAGAGAATAAAAGGAAAAATTATCTACACCTAAATTTAATGTGGATGTGGCTTGATGAAGATGGTGTATGATGAAGAAGATAATAGGTAAATTTGAGTAGAAGGTTTTGGACGATTAGAACACATGTGAGAATCTCGAGGAAATCTACACAAGTTAGTGAAAAAGATACAAAATAAAAGATCAATTTTTTTATTAAGTGTGGAACAAGGAGAGAGTTGTGTGTGTATACAAAAATGAGTTGTAGAGACAACAACAGAGAGTTGAGCAATTGCAAAGAAGGTTGCAACATAGAAGTTGAATCAAATTTTTGTATCTCTTATTATAAATCTGATTGGTGGTGCCATCAAATATCTAGGTAGGTGCTTAGATTAGGGAGTGGGTGCTTCCTTGGAGTGGGTGCTCCTAAAACTAGATGATTGGTATCTCCTTAGGGTTGGTGCCCTTAAAGAATTATAACTGAACTTCATGCTTGTGAGGTTGGATTAGGATAGTAGCTTCTAGCAGCATTTCTCACCGTGGTTTTTCCCATCTTGGTTTTTCCACTTACATCCAATGTAATGTGATGCTTGTGTGTGTGCATATTCTTATATTTACATGTTAAGTCTCAATCTACACATTAAGGGTTTGAAATAATTAATGTGCACAAACTGATTAAGAGAAAAAAATTAGATTTATTTATTCAACCCCTCTTAGTAGATTATTTTGTTCCAACAATTTGTATCACAACCCTAGGTTCCCTATGTGAAGCTTAATCAATGCAGGTAGATTTTAGAAGTGTGAACATAATGAATAATCAGGAAGGTTTAAGCAATCCACCTTGGTTTGATGGAACAAATTATGCTAAGTGGAACTCATTGATGAAGAGATATTTGGGATCCATAGGACTTGATGTTTGGTTGTCAGTCAAGAAAAAATAAATTCTCCCTCCTACTCCTCCCACTAATGCTATAGGAAAGAAGGACTATGAGAACAAAGATAAAGCATGGTTTTCCATTATGAAAAATTTGTTTGAATCTATGTATGTTAAGGTTATACATTGTAAAATTTGTATGATGTCTGGGAAAATTTGAAGAACATCTATGAAGGAGATAGAAAGGTGAAGTTTGAAAAGCTTCAAGTATTGAGAGCTAAATTTAAAGGCCTAAAGAAGAGTGAAGAGGAGACTATTGCAGAATATCTTCTAAGGGTTGATGATGTAGTAAACTAGATATTAGAGGATATAGAGAAGAAGTGAAAGAAGGTGTCATTGTGCTAAAAGTTCTAAGGTCAATGATAGCTAAATATGATCACAAGATCTCTAGAATTGAAGAAGGAAGAGAAGTGGATAAACTCACTCTTGATGAGTTGCATGGCATATTTACTACATATGATATGATAATGAGAGATGTCGAGCCTTCTAGGAGAGAAGTTGTATTCAAGGTTGTAGAAAAGGAAAAGGATGAAGTAGATAAGAAAGATAATACTATAGCCATTGCAACAGACCATGAAGAGACTAATGAGAAAGAAGCAAAATTTATAAGAAGAGTGAGGAGAGGATCTAGTAAGTATAAAGGTAAGTTTCCTTTCAAGTGTTTTAACTGTGGAAGAATAGGTCACTTTGCTTCTAAGTTCCCTTATGATAAGGAGGATAAATCTAAGCAAGGAGATAGAAAAAAGATGAAATCTTGTTATCCTAATAGGAAGATTTTTGGAAAGAAAAAGAAGAGTTTGTACATTCATGAAGAAAGTGACTCATTTGATGCTAGTGATAATTTAGATGATGAACAAGATCATGCTTTTGTAATGAAGGATGATAAGGAAGAATTCCTCTTCATGGCCAAAGACTCTAAGGATCAGAAGGATGGAAAAGTTAAGGGCTCTCATGAAGAAGAAGAGGAAGAAGTTGATCTTGAGGGGGAACTGATTAATGCCCTTGAAGATCTTGATGATCTAAGGAATAAGTTTGATGATCTTAAAAGGGAAAACAATAAATTGAAAAAGCATGCTCAAAAGTAGACTGACAAGCTAACCCAAGATCTTGAAGAATCTAATCAGATGGTAGTAATTCTATAAATTCAAGTGGAGGAAGACAAAATAAGGTAAGAAGTGATGAAATCCAAATTAGAATTTGAAATGGATAGATGCATGAAGCTTGAGGTAGAAGTAGTTTCCTTAAGAAAAGAATTGGAGAAATCTAGGGAGCAGATCAATAAAGGTTTGAAGCTGAAGGGTGGTTCTGACATTCTAGATGAGTTGTTAAGTACTCAAAAGCCAGCTAATAAGGAGAAATTAGGCTTAGGATTGGAAAAAGGAAAGAGATCCTTTGTTGATGCTTCTACAAAACTCTATGAATGATTTAAGGCAAAAGAAAAATCATTCTCTAGTGGTGAAAATTTCAAAAAAAGGGAAGTTTCTAAATATGAAAAGAAGTCTGCTAAGGTAGAGAAATTTGATGAAGATAAGAAGACAACTATAGACAAGAATGACAAATAGTTAGTCCTTGTTCAACAAAATAAGAAGCAAAATACATAAACAACAAATGATGATGGATTCACAAGAGTGCATCATCCAAGGAAGCCAAGATAAAGAAGATCTCCTCATCTAGCTCAAGGAATACCATGACCAGGTACTCATCATACTTCTATGGGTATTGTTATACTTGAAATAATTTTTGTCATAGGGATAGAGAATATAGAGTAATTCCAAGGAGGAATACAAATGTTGGAAGAAAAATTCCATTTGCTCCCTTGTTTGACATGAATATAGTTTGTTACATTTGCAACAATTTTGGTCATGTAGCTAGAGATTGTAGAATAAAATTTATAAGACTGAATGTTTAGTTTGAAAAGAAGAAATACTCACCTCCCAAAATGGAAAAGGAGACTAAGGTTTATGAGAAAAAGGAAGAGAATATTGAAAAGAAACCTAAGAAGGTGTGGAAGGAGAAAGAGAAGAGTTCCAATCACTTTATGATTTCCCATAAAAAAATGCATGCAAAGAAACAAAATTTTTGGGTAATTGACAGTAGTTGCTCTAAGCATATGACTAGAGATAAAAGCAAATTCATTGAACCAAGAAGTGAAAAGAAGGATCAACAAGCCCAAGTGATAATATTGCTGTCAAAATTCGTGGTAAGGAAATTTTGAGGATAGATGGAAAGAATAATAAAAAATATTTCCTCTATGTTGAGGGTTTGAAACATAACCTTATTCGTGTCAGCCAGGTGTGTGACAATGGGTATAAAATTATATTAAACTCTGAGGGCTGCAAGATAAGAGAGAATGGTAAGAAAATTGCACAAGGAGTAAGGATTGATAGTAATACCTACAACCTTTGTGAAGGAAGAGGAAAAAATTGTCTAATAAACAAAGAAAATGAGAATTAGCTATGGCATAGAAGATTAGGGCATGCAAAATTTGATAATTTGGAAAACATAAGTTCAAAAGGATTGGTTAATAACATGCCTAAGATAGTGAAGCCTGCAAATACAAGGTTTAAGTTTCCAACAAAGGATTATTTAACCACAAATCCCTTGCAAATAATTCATACTAATTTGTGCAGTCCCACAAAGAAAATAGGGTTTCAAGGTGAAAGATATTTTATGCTACTAATTGATGATTATACCAAAATGGCATTGGTAACATTTCTAAAGGAAAAGGCTGAGGAATTTGAGAATTTTGAGATTTTCAGGAAGCTAGTGGAGGAGACGAGGAGAAGAATTAAGTTCTTGAGATAAGATAGAGGTGGAGAATTCACATCAAGTGAATTCAAAGCATATTGTGAAAATCATGGAATCAAGCATCAGTATTTTGTGCCAAGAAATCCATAACAAAATGGAGTTGTAGAAAGAAGAAACATGATTTTCAAAGTTATGGCTAGAGCTATGCTAAATGAGCCAAATTTGGAAGATAATTTTTCGAAGGAAGTAGTTCACACTATAGTGTGCATCCAGAATAGAGCTCTTCTAAGAGAAAACTTTGGAAAGACTCCATATGAATTGTGGTATGGCAAGCCTACATTTGTCAAGTATTTCAAGGTGTTTGGTAGAAAATGCTACATTAAAAGAGAAGATAAAGAATTGGGAAGCTTTGATTCAAGATGTGATAAAGGAATATTCTTAGGATATTCCACTCAAAGAAAAGATTATAAGTGTTACAATAAGAGGCTACAAAATATTTTGGAAAGCATCAATTTCAAGATTGATGAAAATACAAATCAAGGTAAGCCTAGCAGAAACAAATTTGAGATTGAACTAGAGGATGATGATGTAGGTGTGATAGTTGAAGAAGAATAACAAGACAAAGATAATGAAGGGATTGAACGAGCCCCTAGAAAATATGTGAAAAAGGATCATCCTACATATCAAATAATTGGTGACAAAAATGAAGGTGTTCAAACAAGGAGAAAACTTGCAAAGAATAGGGAACAAGTAAATTTTGCTCTCCTTTCTCAAATTGAACCAAAGTGCTTTATTGAAGCTATTGAGGATGAGAGTTGGATAAGATCCATGGAAGAGGAGCTCAATCTGATTGAGAAGAACAAGACATGAGAATTAGTTCTTAAACTATCAAGCAAAAATGTAATAGGCACCAAATGGGTATTTAGAAATAAGCTAAATGAAGATGGATTTGTGGTTAGGAACAAGGAAAGATTAGTGTGCAAATGATATGCACAAGTTGAAGGAATTGACTTCGAAAAAATATTTGCACCAGTGGAAAGATTAGAAGCAATAAGAATGTTTCTTGCGTTTTTTAGTTTACAAGGAATTCAAAGTATATTAGATGGATGTTAATTATACATTCTTGAATGGAAACATAGAAGAGGAAGTTTACATTGAATATCTAGAAGGTTTTCAACTTTCAGAAGAAGATGATTATGCTTGTAGAATAAGGAAGGCATTGTATGGTCTAAAACAAGAACCTAGAGCATGGTATTCTAGGTTGGACCAATACCTACAACAACAAGGATTCGAAAAGGGGTGTACAGATAGTAACTTGTATTTCAAATCAAAAGGTGAGCATATGATTATTGTTTTTGTATATGTAGATGACATAATATTTGGAGGTAGCATTGATAAAATATGTCAAATATTTGCTATGCATATGCAAGATGAGTTTGAGATGTCAATGTTAGTTGTCATTTTTTCTTGGTCTACAAATTGTACAAACTGATATTGGGATATTCATATCTCAAACTAAGTATGCTAAGGAAATGCTCAAAAAATTTGGAATGGAGGACATTAGACCAGTCAATACCCCCATGATAATTGGCTATAAATTGAGCAAATCAGATGAATCCCCAAATGAAAATAAGACAATGTATAGGTCAATGATTGGTAGGTTATTGTACATAACCACATCAAGGCCAGATATTATGCAAGCAGTATGTTTGGTTGCGAGGTTTTAGGTTGCATCAAAAGAATCTCATGTCAATGCAGTGAAAATCATTTTCAGATAATCAAAATAATTTTTTATTATGGGTTGTGGTATCCCAAGAGAAAGGATTTTTCTTTAACATACATAGATATAGATTGGATAGGAAGTGTAGATGATAGGAAAAGCACCAGTGGTGGAGCATTATTTTTAGGAAATGATTTTTTTTCCTAGATGAGAAAAAAACAAGAATCCATTACTCTTTCCATAGAAGAAGAAAAGTATGTAACAATAGCATGTTGTACTCAGGTCCTATGGATGAAGTAGATAATTAAGTACCTGAAGGTAGAATATAGTGGCCTATCTCTATTCTTTGTGATAATTCTAGTGCAATCAACATCTCAAAGAATCTAGTGATGCACTCTAGAGCTGAGAACATATATATAATTATCACTTCATTAGATAAAATGTTACAAATAAGGAGGTCAATATGGAGTATGTCCAAACAAAAGAGCAGGTGGTTGAAATTTTCACCAAGCCTCTCCCTACAAAGAAGTTTGAATATCTGAGCTAGAAGTTGGGAATAGTCTCTCCCACAACATATCACTAAATATTGGTGATAAAGCATGAATCTAGGGGGAGCTTGATTGGTTCTTCATTCATCCCTAGAAAAGTAAATAAAGATCAAGTCAGGAAAACTTATTTTACAAGTTTCTAATGACTTGATGGTTGTAGATTCAAGGATCCCCATTTTCTCTTTTAATTGATTGTCAAAGGGGGAGTATGTTTTTAGGGGGAGTGTAACCTTTTCCATTGATGTCAAAGGGGGAGAATAAAGGAAAAATTCTGAAATGATCAATGTAGTAGAAGGTGTGTTGGTTATTTTTTTAGAACAAAAATTGATCTTACCACTTACTTAGGAATCTGCCAGAACCCAATACTTAGCAAGGGTAAGAATTGGCCAACATACAAGTAAGGATTCAAAGGCCCTTATTTCTATTCTTCGGGCTTTGTGAAACCCAAGAGGGTAATCTTTGTTATGTCTATATGATATTCATTTGATGAAGAACATTCCTACACAAATATAAATTCCTATAAAGCACCAATAGATAACATTCATTAAATATTCGGTTGACCTTTAAATAAATTACTATCTATTGCAAGGAATAAGATGGTACTTCAGATTGTTATATTGTAATTGAATGTGTTTTAGATGATTTTAATTCTCATTTCAAGCCCTTGGTCAAGTGCATGACTAACTCAGTTATCTTCAGGATAACCAAATGAAAATACTAGTGCCTTGTCTTGGGGTAATGGAGTCATATTCCTAATAACTAGTAATACCTTAGCAATTTGAATTAGTAATTAATAGACTGTTGATATACTGTATTACAATATTCAACTCACTGTGCCTAAAACACAACTACTTATCAATCTTATGCTCTTTCCTTACAAACATGTGACATTATTCTAACATTTAATCAATTCTTTAAATTGAAGCAAAAATAAAATCACTCATTTAATTAAAAGAATTGAAGACAAATGAAAAGATCATTAACCATTTCATTTATAGTTTGGAAGGAAATTACATAGGAGAGAATGTGCTTTTGAACTAGCATTTTCATTTATAAACTCCTGGTACTGTAAAACTATTTGAGAACATTACAAAACAACTCATACCTTAGACTCCTTTCTAACCTATTCATCCGTGCATGAATTTACAATATACTTTTTTAGGAGCTTATTTTTCCCACTTAGACTATTTTGAGACTAAAAAATTGAACTCATAGTAATTGGCCTTGATATCTCATTTATAGAAGAATGGGAGCAACAAGCTTTAGGTAGAATTACCATTTCAAATACATTTCATTTGGCACACATTTCATTTTAGGCTTAGAGACCTCCCAAAGGGTTACATTTAATAATTTTAGAATAGGGGAAAGAAAAAGACAAAACTCCACATAGTCAATTGAAGAAGACCAACCAACCTTCCATAAGGTGTCATTCATTGTTGTGGTAGTGCCAAAATCCCTTGTCGATGTCAACCAAAAAGTATTCTCCATTAGTACTCAAGGAAAAAACTTATATACTAATAAAAAAAGGCATATTTTCAATCGAAGACACAGAGTCCAACACCTCTCCTTCACACCAACCAAAAATATTTCCACTTTAGCACCACATACAAAAAATCATATACATTCTAAAGAGGATGAGTTTGTTGTAGTGGCAATGGTGTCATAAAAAAAAAAAGGGTCGGGACACTACTCTAATTTGTCAACATTAGAGTAATGCCCGCCCGCTCCATCTTCATGCTGAAACTGGAGGAGCTACTACTCCTCCCTCATTAGAATCCTCATATGGCACGAAAGAAAGAAGATATTGTCCATACTTTGGGTCAGTATCTCTTCCATTTCTGAAAGGGTTATTTGAGACCTTAATGGGATATTTGTGCTTCCCTAGATAAGCCTTGTGATACTTATTCTTCTTTTCTTTCTTCTTAGGCTTAACTGATTCCTTCTTTTTAAACTTGACCAATTCTTCTAAAATTACCCTACTCCTCAAATTATAGGTGCTCTTGACACCACCCTTCTTATTTTTACTATAGGCACTCCTCCTGCCCTTTGGTGTCATAGAAGCTCTGGGTACTTCTTGCTTAGCTTTAGATATGTCCTATTGAAATTCAAACACACTAAGCCTCCTATAACTCCTAATTGGTTGGATAGACACACCTGACTAACCCATTCTTATAGGACACACAGTAAGGACTAGAAAATATTTAATTACAAGAAGACACACTAGCATAAGCTCTTGAATTGAATTTGCAGAAAAGAAAACCCTCAAACCCAAACAATTTCAACTAGCCCTAATGAAAATTATAGGAAATCAAAACTCTCACTATCCCATAAACATGGAACTCTCAAAAAACTAATGCATGATTGAAACAAAGCTCATATCAACTTACCCAGGATAAACACTTTAATACGTCTAAAATTAAAAGCCTAAGAATCACACACTTTCTCTCTGGATCAAACTTCTCAATTCTCAAAGGTTGCAAATGGTGAGATAAAAGTGAGAAGAAATATGCATTAAGTAGAATAATTAGGAGTGTGTAGGCATTAATGATTAAGGAGAGCTTTGAGTAAGTGAGCTGACAACTTAACCACTTAGCTTTGAATCTGGGTTGGCAATCTTCTTGGATTGAAAACACCATCAATGGTGATCCTAAAGCATCATTTTTGGATTTTACAACTTGTGCCTCAAAAATAGTGATACCACCTCAAAATGTTGCTACATTTACCCTTAATTTCATTAGTCATCTTTAACCTAACAATCATCATGTATTTCCATCCTAGTTCATGCCTTTTCATTTACATCAGTGAAGTAGAAAGAGCCAACAATGACAATAATATTTCCTAAAACATCCCATTACCCATCAGGTATTTAGCTTCCCTTTCCAAAGTTTGAGCAATGAAAAGAGCACTAGCGCGATGAAATCTTGACCATTGTTACACTGTCCTCCTTTAACAATCTTCACCCTACATCACTCATTGGTAATTTATGTTTCAAATTCTAGACCTCATTAGTGATGGATGAAAAGTAGTGATAGAACTAAACTAGTCCATGTGTATCTTCCCTCAAAATCAACAACACAAAAATATTATTCATTCACCCTTTTCAAAATAATGAATCATTAGGATTAGGGACCTCATCACTCATCACAAATTTGGGAAAGACAAGCACACAACTATTTGCAATGAGTGATGGAAAGTAATAAAAAGGGTCCTAAGGTCATCACACATCACTATTTCAACACTCAAAACCCAAGAGCAATTAGTGATAGCCAAAACCTCCAGCGATATAAAGAGAAACTCATGTAGTGCACATCACTGATATGAGTCAAATGTTCTCATAGCCATCCATGATGAGTGATGGACAAAGGTGGTGGATGGGATTTAAGTGAAATAATTTGCACGTGCTCATAAGTTACATTGAGAAAGGGGGCTGCATAGGACAACATATAAAATGCCTCATGGGACTTGAACCATAATAGTTCAAAGTATATAAAGGCCAAGTAAGGTTAATCGACACTATTGAATTTGACACCATTTTCCAACAGACGTTCGTCGATCGTTCGACAAATATTTGTCAGAAAAGTGACTAAATGATGAAAATATTTTTGTCGCTATTTTTTCGTCGCAAGCTCAATGATGAATTAAACGTCAAAATAATGGTGCATATTCGTCGATCGTCGGCATCATAAAATGACTCGGCTTTTCATCAGAATATCGATGAAAACTTCATGTATCCACTGAAAAAATACAACCAAAATGCAATTACAATGGCTCTTCCGAAGCATCAAAAGAACTCCAAAAGTTTGTCACTATTTTGACAAAATGGGAAAGTAATTACAATGAAGCCTTCTTCATAGCTAAGTAACTTCATTGGACCTTTTATGTGATTCATTAGTGGAGTTCATTGAAATGGCGACAAAATGGGTAAGGAGTTACAATGAAGCCTTCGTTGCAGCTAAGCAACTTCTTCAGACATTTGATGTTATTCATTGGTGGACTTTGTCGAAACTGCGATGAAATGGACAAGGAGTTATGACAAAGCCTTCGTCGCAGCTATAGCAACTTTCTCAGACCTTTTCGGTGATTCGTTGGTTGTATTCGTCAAAATTTTGACAAAATAATGCAATTTTTTTTTTTAAATATTCGTTGAAATGTACCATCTGTGAGAGATCAATCAAGTCACGTCCCTTCATATTCAAATCTCAAGCAATTATTTTATTCGGTAATTTTCCATGTTTATTAGACACCTACTGAGACGTCATGTAGTTTCGTTGATTCCTTCAGTCTCTTCAACAGTCAATATTACATATCCCTTTGGTGTCACACAGTCTCATTGATGTTTTGAGTCTCACCGATAGCCAATAGATCATATGTTGCTATGGTGTCATGCAGTCATACCGAAGTTTTGAGTCTCGAGAATTATTCCTTCAGTCTTAAGTGTATCACTACGATTCTCACCAATGATAACTTATCACTGTGACTTTTGGGGTCGTCGAGACTTTCCCTGAACTACTTGTATCTTGCCGAGAACCTTCCTATTGGAACTATAAATTTCTGAGATTTTTCACATGTTTGACATAACCTTAAGTTTCCATTGGAATCCTTTTCATAAATGTAGGGGTTTATTTTCATATCATTTTGCTCATATTTTTCCCATGTTGCCCATCGAATCCATTAAGTCACGCATCTTTTGCATTCTAGTGCCTATCGGCATGAGTTCATTAGGCTCTCCCTGATCCATGTTGTGTCTTCTACTAGCAAAACGTCTGTGGTTCCTATCGGCAAGACATTTTAATGTCATGGCGACTGAATTTCATTCACTGGCAGTTATCGGCATAATAGTTTCAATGTCTCGGTGACGGGAGTGTTCATATCGGCATGAGTCAGGATCATCGGTGTAATGCTTCATTGAACACGTCATGTTTCACCGACCCATGTTTGAAAGACACATATCGGCATAGGAGTCATATTTGGGTGAAGGTCATAGCGAAATATGAATGTCTTGTCGAAAGGCATATCAAAGGTTCTATCGGCAAAGGATTGAGGCATCGATATAATGTCACGGTGATCTCCACATGTCATACCGACTGTGCACAAGTATTTATTTCGGCCAAATTGATGAGTATTGGCATAAGGTCACAGTGAAAACATTTTGTCTCTCCGACTAGCGCATGTGGAAATGTTTTGGCCAAGCTAAAGGTTTTCGGCAGGTGGTCTTGGCAATTGAGCATTGTCTTACCGACTGGCAATGAGGAATGTACATTGGTGAGACTAAAGTATATCAGAGTAGTCTCTTGCCGATAAGATGTGAAGGGGGTCATTAGTGACAGGTGGACTTAGTCGGTAAGAAAACTGAAATTTCTTGGCGATCTCTAGAGAGGTGGTCTTCGGTGAGAGTTTCAACGAAATCAGGGTGTTTCACCAATAGAGCACATTGGGATAAGTCTTAGCGAATGAGATGAAGGAATGGGTTCGGTGTAACTTTTGGCATTAGTATGAGTCTCTTCGAAGGCTCATTGTCTTTCCGATGAATGGCTTCATCGGTAAGACTTATTTCAGTCAATAAGAAAACTAAAATGTCTTGGCGAGGTGCCTGGTCTCGCCGATGGAGCACAAGGGGACTTTGTCGGCAGGAGTTTACTGTTGTTTCGGCGACTCGAGAGATAAAGGAACTTTTGGTAGAACAAGGTGGATTCTCTGTAAGGTCTTCCTGACACCATTAAGTTACAGTGACAGTGAGTTAGAACAAGGTGCATTTCGGTGAGAGGCTCCTTGGGTCTCAGCGAATGGAAGGCACAAGAAGTACATATCGTTAAAATGTATTGTAATCTCTGTGATATCTCACTGACCCAGATGAGCTATAATGAATGCAAAGACGAAACTGAAAGGGAATAAAAGAATACTATATGGATTCGTTGTGAAAAACAGCGACGCACGGGAGACAAATGGGGTTTTAGGGGTTTTCGATATGATGTCTTCACGACTCAGATGTGATACGGTGAGGCACAAAAGACCAAATGGATGATCAACGATATTGTTTCCTTCGGCATACTCATGGGGATGTTACAACGAATGATTGATGAAGTCTTATGCATTGTGGCCGACATGAAAATTCCTAATTGCAACTGTTTGCTGATATTGGAATATGAAACAATGTGCCTATTCGGATACTGATGTATAAATAATCACTCTCAATTGTAAATGAAGTAGTAGGTAAAATAGTAGGATAGAATAGATACAGTTCTAAGGAACATAATGTTTCGAAAAAAATGAGATTATGTTGCATATGTAAAATCATGGAGATATCAATGGAAGTCTTTTGATGTGTTGCAATTATTTCTGGTATCAGTTGTTGGTCGTGTTTATTGAAAATATTATCAAAGTTGTCTCCAATTGTGATGTTCTCTAATTTGTTTGAATTGGTGTAACAAGTTTACCTCTAGTTTGTCTGTACACATTTGCTGTAACTGTGTGATCAATTAATTGGTTCTGTAGACACCTAAAAATGGTCTAGAGAATCTAATTAATTGAATACAACTTATTTGATTAATTAATCTTAAATTCTTCTACTTAGTAAATAAATAGAAATATTTATTTATATTAAGTTCATTTATAATTCTTCTATTTTTCTCTCCTAATTAAATAAACAAAATTAAAAACTTTGTTTTATTTAATTGTTATCATTATTTCTTCTATCTTAAAATTAAATACACAATTTAAATAATTTGTGTTATTTAAAATCACATTTCTTCTTAATTAAATAAAGATTGCTAAAAATATTTTATTTAATTATCATTCTCCTTTTAATTTAATAAAACAAACCCTATAGTTTGATTTATTAAATTATTTATTCCTCATTTTGTTAAATTTAAATAAATTAAAAATATTTAAATTTATGCATAAAATTTGCACTATTCACTCACCAATAAATATTTATTTCTCACCAATCAAATTAATGGCATTGCCATTCACGGGAAAAGCTTCAGAAAAAATTTGCAGGAAGTTCTCTCAACAACCTTCCACCCACCTTCCCTCTTATCTTGCCTGGTGTTTTCATGGGGAGAAACCATTCTCCATGATCAACTCCTTCTTCTCATCCCATGCCTTTGGATTCTCCAGAGGAAATCACAGCCCCTCATCCCAGTTTCCTGTGCAATTGTGCTATAGTGAAAGCTATAAATACAACTCTTGGGCTACAAGAAAAGGATACCGACTAATGCAATCTTACTCTGCAGGTTTCCAAAGTATTCAAGCATCCAAACCATCTAGTATTCTAGCATTCATCCAGCATTCATCTAGCATCCAGCATTTGCAGTCATGGCTGCCATTAGAATAGAATTTGCACATTTAGATCATATTAGAGTAGAATAATTCATTTCTCATTCTCTAAGTGTCACTTTAATGGTTTTATTAGCTTACGAATCTGAGAGCTAAGTAAATTAGAGAAGTCTTTAGAGTTAGAGAGCAATAGGATAGATTTCTGAAACTTTCTAGTTTAAATTAGTTTAAATTTATTAAGTTTTAGATGCAATTATCTTATTTAGAAGCGTAGATGCATAGTTTAGCTTGTTTCCCCCATTCTACAGCTTACAATTTGGCGCCCACCGTGGGGCAATACCCCATATTTTACTAAAATTTTAAAAATTGTGTCGTACAGGAATCGGCGTGAAAGTTTTCGAGGGATCGTGAGTTTTTGCAGCGTGCTAGGGGTCTGTTTCAGCGCGTCGGGTTCCTGTTCCAGCGCGTTCGGTTACTATTCCAGCGTGCCCGGTTACTGTTCCAGCGCGCCGGGTTACTGTTCCAGCGCGCCATCTTTTTATCTTTAAAAGCATTTCTTTCATCTGGATCCGACACGTCCGCGGCCAGATTTCATTTCTGTCTTTTTGTTTGGTTAAAATTTACCAATCCTAGGATAGAAATGGTTAAAACTTACCAATCATAGGATAGAAATGGATTAAAATTCACCAATCCTAGGATAGAAATGTCACATTTCTTTTGGCAGTTAAAAATTGAACATCATGCTTATCATGGAGCAATATCTCCATTAGAATAAATCACTTGTCTTTTGGGTTTTAAAAAGAACAACATTTTTTTGCTGTGTTTGGGTGATAGGTTTATGCTCTCCCCTTAACTGGGTGCATCAGAATACCAGACTCACCATTTACTTTATGCAATTTCAAGTTTTCTTAAAACCTTTAGACAGGCCTGCCGTAGTGGGAAAAAGTACTCACCCTACGGGAATGACCTGAGTGGGGACAGCCAAAAGCCATGGTATTCCAACCCACTTAAAAATTTATGTGAATTTGGGGAAACCCTCTTTCAACGGAAGTGTGCAGGATAACCATCCCCAAAATCTTTGTTTTAAAGATTGGGAGGTCTCTCGAGAGAGTTTATCCATTTGCCGCTCCGAACGGAAACCCTATCTAAGAACCTAGAAATAGAAGCACGCCTATCAGTTTCCAAACATTGTAATACTTGGCGGTGCTGGGGCGGGGAAGAATCTACCCTCAAGCACTCACCATATAATTGCCAAGGACTGTTTGCTTAGGGGATCCGGTATCCACTTCCGTCACTCTGAGTACGCACCTGGAAAAGACAAAAACACGGGCACCCTCTAGGGGGTGACATGGCTGTGTGAGTCGACGCAATTCCAAGCTGTGGGCCGTTCGAGTATATAACGATGACCTTTTGTCTCTAGGAGTGAGTCTATTTGATGTGTTTTATCTTGTTATCAAACCAGTGAAAATCAAGAAGAATCATTGATTCTTAAGAACATACACTACTTGTTTAGATTCTAGGATTTTAAATACAACCATTCTATTCTTGATTGCTGTGTTTTCTATCATTAAACTCAGATAAGATCATCACAAAAATCCTTAAAATCAAAGAACTTGTGGATTTCTCATGATTCGAGATTGGGTATCCACCAAGTTTGTCAAGAAATCTCTTGCAAACGAATCCGAAAACCAAAGAGAACACTTGCATACAAACAACTCCTAAGAAAACAAAGGTTTCTGTATCAAAGCAGGAAATTTCTACTCCAACATAGAACTTTTATTCATAGGTATCATGATTTCTCTAGAGGTTATACAGACGACTACACTGTAGCTCCCTTAGATTCACAAGCATATTTCCAAAGAAGAGCTCTTAGGCAACACCACAATCATAGTCAGAGAATTCGTCCAGAATACATCCCACAACCAGCCATCCAATATGATACCAGACCAAGTGAGTTTCATAGAATAAGATAGTTTTTCTGTCTTAAAAATCTTAAGGTCATAGTTTTAGCGCGCCCGGTATCTGTTTTAGCGCGCCCGGTATCTGTTTTAGCGCGCTCGATATCTATTTTAGCGTGCCCAATATCTATTTTAGTGCGCTCGGTATCTATTTTAGCGCGCCCAGTATCTGTTTTAGCACGCCCAGTCTCTGTTTCAGCGCGCCTAGTCTCTGTTTTAGCGCGCCACAAAACCAAAAAAAATAGAGTTAATAGGACATTTTGTTAGTTTTCCCATATCGAATACAAGGTTTCCATCAGTGCAAAACATTTTTTTCAGTCCAGAAACACTTAAGTCACGCAAAATAAAAAGCTTTACCCCTACACCTAGATCTTGCAGCATCTTGCATAGTGTCATTTTCACCAAAATATGAGATTTTCTGTCAAAGTTTCCCTATCAAGGATTCTATCATCCTTTCATCATGAAACTAGATAAGACAAAATCAGATTTTAAATCAACAACCTTGGCACTTATCCAATCAAATCCAAGATCAAAGTCTAGAGTAAACTTTAAACGTTTGTATGCCTATTTTCACACGAGCAGCATATCAAAAACAACAAGAACAAGAAAATGAAAGAATAGCAGCCATGGCTGAAGAAAACCCTTGGGGACGATATAGCAACATTGATCCTCTTATTAACTCGCATGAGAAAGAAATAACTGCAGAGGAAATCAAGAAAGTTCAACAAGACCCTCATTTCCATAAATTTATGGAAAAGATGCTAGAGCAAGATATGGAAAAGTATCTTCTATTATTAGCTGACAAAAGTGCTAAGCTTCCTAAAGACTTTGATGTCAATCAACTCAAGGAAACAACCACACCTAATTCAACTAATATAGAAAATCCAAATCAAATAGATGCTTTGACAAGACAAATCCAACAATTGCAATTACAATTCCAAAATATCCAACAAGGGCCAACAAAGAGATATCTATTACAAGACATTTGCCCTTATCCATTTGAATCAAGCATTAACATGATACCATTTCCAAGGTATTGTGAGTACCCAACATACAACAAGTATAATGGAAGAACCGATCCATTTGATCACATACGAGAATTTCGAGCCATGAGCATAGAGTTCGCACACGAGGACTCTTACCTACTACGATTATTTCCAAGGAGCTTAGGGAATACTTGCATGGAGTGGTTTTCTAAACTAGAACCTGGGATTCAATCCTTTGAAGAATTAATCAATAGGTTCATAACACACTTCTCATTCAACATCCAACATGGGGTAACCTTAAAAGAGCTCTACAACACCAAACAAGCAAAAGGTGAAAAATTTCTTTCCTTTCTCCAACGATGGAGAAGGCTATTTGCTAAATACCCTAGATCTATTCCTGAAGAGGAGAAGATAGAGATGTTCATTGATAACTTAGTAGATGACATGAATTACATATTGGACTTACAATGTCCATCCACATTTGAACAAGTTATCGAAAAGGGACTCAAAATCGAAGAAGCTCTAATCAAAAGAGGAACAATCAAACACTTCATTGAAGGTTCAAACAATAACCATTCCTCTAACAACAACAACGAAAAGCCAAGATTTTGGAAAAAGAACAAGAATACTGATACCATGATCGATACACACGCACCTAAACCAGTATTCACCTTGACACCAACCACTACAAACAAACAAAACAATGGTTTTAATGTCAAACAAAGTAGTGATCAAGGAAATAATCAAAATAGTGGGGAAACAAAAGCCCAATCATTCCAATGACCATCCAATAAACGAAAATTCACGCCATTAGGACAATCATTGGAATCAGTCATCAAAGAAATTTTACATGAAAAACTCATTCAAGTGCAAGAGGCTAGAAATTGGGACCCTCAAGTCAAACCATCATGGTGGAATGACTTACATTACTGTCACTATCATGAAAATAAAGGTCACATGACTGAAAATTGTTGGCAATTAAAACATGCGGTACAAGACCTCATAGATCAAAAGAAAGTATTTGTAGAGGGCCCTCAAACAAACAAAGATCATACAACATTCAAAAATCCTCTACCCAATTATTAGAAGGGAGAATCTTCTTCCGCAAACACCAAAGGTAAAAACGTTGGCTATGTTTATGACACAACAATCCTTTGTTTGTCCGCTGTCAAGGAGGATGAAGAGTTATGCAACCAAATCAATCAGAACAACGACATTACATCTACCAATTTGGTACAACATATGAACAAATCTGAAAACCAAATCAATGTAGTCACACTCAAAGGGAAACAAGAGTACCAACCGGTTAATGCCACAACAAGGGCACAATCCAAAGTTATATTGAAAGGAGCATCAATATCATCCCCATCAGTGGATCCTCCCTCCAATCAATATAACCTCATCGATCAATTGCAGAAAATACCGGCACAAATATCAATCTTGGAACTTTTGAAGATTTCCCCATCACACAAAGAGGTTCTTGAACAAGCTCTTGTATCAACTACGGTACCTAACAATCTGGATGTCTGTCAATTCCAAGCTATGGTGGGACATCTATCTACACCTCATTGCCTTTCATTTTCTGAACATGATGATGTATCACTCACCCATCCACACAATTCCGCCCTTCACATTGAAGTCCTTATCCATAAACATCATGTAAAACGTGTCCTGATAGATGGAGGGGCTGGTTTAAATATTTGTACCTTAAAGCTGATTCGTGCACTAGGATACTCAGATGAAGCTATTGATACAAGAAGAAAAATCACAATCAAAGCATATGATGAAGAAGAAAGGTCCTCTAAAGGGTTGATCATATTACCCATTCAAGTTGGGCCTATTGTCCAAAAAGTGGTTTGCCAAGTTTTAGATAGAGAACTAACATACAACATACTGTTGGGACGCCCTTGGATCCATGATATGCAAGCAGTACCTTCTACATATCATCAATGTCTGAAATTTCCCGTCAATGGACAGGAGGTAACAATCACAGCAGACTACAATGACACCCAAGCTTGTCATACCTTGAAGACATCTCAGGATACATTCATACCTAACAACAGAGAAGTTAGCACAACAGATAGTGAGCAACAGCAGAGCTTCATTTCAAAGTGGCTTCCAAAACAACAAAAATCACAAGAGATAAGGGTGGCACAATCTAACCCTTCAAATGTTGAAGAACAATTGGCTCCACTCTCACAACAATTCACCAAGGAAGTACAAATAAGTGACAAAGGAATAAGTGAATATGGTGTTGGACACTCATTTCATCTATCGCAAATGTTACCCTCCTTACAAACATATGGACAACCATCTACAAACACCCACAATTCAGAACAATCTACAACAGCATTAGATGGCAGATTTGTAAAAGCTGGGAGTTTAGATGAAGAATCAGAAGATAAGGCCATACTAAATTGGCTTTATAAAGATGAAGAAGCTTCCGCTTCCACAAGTAACATCATACAAACAAATCAATATGGGAAAGGAAAAACTATTCTGGAGAAGATGGGATATTCAGGACAGGGACCTCTCGGGTTAAGGAAACAAGGCATAATAGAACCAATCCAGCCTCTTACACTCCAACATAAGGATAAAACGGGACTAGGATATGTAGCAGAACAAGGATCTCTTGATCGAGGGAAACAAAGTGTGATAGAACCAATCCAAGTCCTCACAATTCAGCAGAATGTCCAAACTGGACACACAAAAAAAGCAAAAGTAGAAATCACCAATAAAACTGTGGAGCGTATTCTTCAAATAAGAGATAACTATGAAACAGATTCAAATGAGTATGAGTGGGACAACTTATCAGATGTTTCCTATGAAGATATTCAGATTGACATTATCAAAAAGTATACCCCCAAACACGAGGAGGGTCAAAGCTCAAACTTTAATCCTATTGTCTTTGAAACACAAAATTTTGATGACTCAAGTGAAGATGAACGGACATCGATTGAGATAAATGATGTGGAAGAAAATACCTTTGTAGGCCTCGACATAACCACAAACAACCTAGACGACATTTCCATCTGAGCTTTCACTATCGCTGACCTCAACCCATCTAATGATTCGTTGCCTTTACTACATCCCGAACTTATCGAATGGGAACCCCAACATCCTATTAATCTCCCTATTTTTGACAATGACTCCTCCATTATTAACTACCTTTGATGTGAGGAATCTGATACTTGTTCTACCAATACTTCTTTTAATGACGCTTTTAGGCAAGAGGATGCCAAGCCTTCCAGTTGCAAAAATATGAAAGAAAAAAATGGATCTAATGGTGAAAACCATTCTATGGCAGTATTTGATCCTAAAATAGTAAAAACAAAGAACGCATCCGATGGCGAAAACCTCATTGAGGCACCAAAGGATGGAAGGTTTGACATCCTCCCGCAACATTACCATGAAAGATCATCAGTGTTGATAGAACCCACACAGTCTATTAATATTGGCACAGCAGAGAAAGCAAGAATACTACACCTGGCTGCATCCATGACAGATACAAAAAAGCCAGATTTATCAAATTCTTTGAAGAACGATGCATCAATTTTGCTTGGTCATACTCTGACATGCCAGGCTTGGACACAGATCTCATTATGCATCACTTATCCTTACCAGCTAGCACTAAACCAGTAAAACAGAAGCTGAGAAAAATGCATCCACATGTTGCATTATTAGTGAAAAATGATTTGAAGAAATTACTAGATGCTGGATTCATCAGATCTATTGATTATGCAGAATGGATATCCAACATTGTACCTATTTCAAAGCCAGATAACACCATTAGAATATGTACTGATTTTCAGGATTTAAATAAGGCATGTCCAAAGGATGATTTTCCTTTGCCAAACATATACATGATTGTAGATCTCACAGGCGGTCATCAAATGCTATCACTCATGGATGAATTTTTAGGATACAATCAAATCAAGATAGCCCCTGAAGACCAAGATAAGACAGCATTTACATGTCCATGGGGCACCTTTTGCTGGAACGTCATGCCTTTTGGGTTAAAAAATGCAGGAGCTACATACCAGTGAGCTATGACAACAATCTTCCATGATATGATGCACACCTTCATGGAGGACTATGTGGATGATATCTTAGCAAAGTCTTACACTAGGGAAGGACATCTAGAGATATTGGCCAAAATATTCGACAGGTTGGAAAAATTCAAAGTCAGATTGAATCCTAAGAAATGTGCCTTTGGAGTAACATCAACAAAACTCCTAGGATACATAGTTTCTACAAAGGGAATTGAAGTAGATCCAGCAAAAGTCCAAGCCATTATGGAAATGCCACCTCCTAAGAATATCAGTACATTAAGATCTCTACAAGGCCGACTACAGTCCATCAGAAGATTCATCTCTCAACTAGCAGATCGGTGTCATCCATTCAACCATCTTTTGCATAAAAATGTGCCTTTTAAATGGGATGAACAGTGTGAGAGTACTTTCAATCAAATCAAGCATTATCTGATGACACCACCAATCTTGGTACCACCCAGTGAAGACAAGCCATTGTTGCTATATATCGCAACAACAGATATTTCTTTAGGAGCCTTGCTAGCACAAGAGGATAAAGAAGGAAAAGAACAGGCAATATACTATATCAGAAGGACACTCAATGGACATGAAGTAAACTACACCTTCATTGAAAAATCATGCTTAGCAGTAATATTTGCAACACAAAAATTGCGACATTATATGCTCACTCACACTATCAAACTCATTGAAAAAATTGATCCTCTCAAGTATCTACTGAGCAAAGCAGCTTTAACAGGAAGGTTGGAAAAGTGGGTCATGCTCCTCAGTGAGTTTGATATTCAATATGTTGAAAGGCGAGCTATCAAAGGACAAGTCATCGCCGATCAATTAGCAGAAGCTCCATTATCAGACAGTCATCCTATGACCATGGAATTTCCTGATGCAGATATCCTCAACGTTACAACACAACCATGGCAACTCTACTTCGATGGATCCTACACACAACATGGATCAGGGGCAGGAATTCTATTTGTCACACCTCTTGGGCACACAATCCCACGATCATACAGGCTTACCTTCCGTTGCACTAACAATGTGGCAGAATATGAGGCTTTGATCCTTGGAATTAAAGTGGCTATTGAATGGAAAATCACAGAACTACAGGTGTATGGAGACTCCCAATTAATCATCTACCAAGTCAACAATGATTACCAAACTAAGGATGACACACTGATTTTATACAAAAGGCTGGTGGATGACCTAAGAAAATACTTCATAGAAATCAAATTTGAGCAGATACCAAGATCAGAGAACAAAGCAGCAGATGCCATGGCCACAATAGCATCTCTTCTACAAATGCCTGAAACGCAAGATCGTTATCGATTTATTGTAGAACAAGTATCAAATCCTGCATACGCAAATCCCAAATCCCAAACCATAAGCCTTTTGGATAGTACCCAATCTTCCATTTATGGAGACATTTATACTTATTTGAAAGATAATATCTTACCGCCAGATCTTTCTCGCAACCAAAAGCGCAACTTCATACGCCAATCCGCCAAACATACCATTATTGCTGACACCCTTTACCGTCGAGGCCTAGATGGTACTCTTTTACGTTGTTTAGAACATGATGAATCTGCTTCCGCTTTACATGAGGTCCATGAAGGAATTTGTGGAACACATTCAAGTGGATTATCTTTAGCCAAGAAACTCCTTCGTTTGGGGTATTACTGGCCACACATGGAGCAAGAATCTTATCAGTTTGTCAAAAGATGTTCAAAATGCCAGATCCATGGCAATCTTATACATGCACCAGCGTAGGAGCTGCATCCATTTGCAACTACATGGCCTTTCTGTCAGTGGGGATTAGACCTGGTAGGGAAAATTCACCCATCTTCATCTAATGGACACAAGTTCATTATCACAACAACGAATATTTTACAAAATGGGTGGAGGCAGTTCCTTTAACCACAATCACTGGAAAGCAAATATCATCTTTCATTCTTAATTATCTCATTTGTAGATATGGGATACCCCAGTCAATCATCACAGATAATGGCAGGCCTTTCAAAAACCAAGACGTCCAAGAGTTGTGTGAAAAGTTCCACATTCAACATCGCTTTTCAACCCCGTATTACCCTCAAGGTAATGGGCAGGCAGAGGCTTCAAACAAAACAATCCTAAAGATTCTCAAGAAGACTGTAAATGAAGTGGGACGTGATTGGCACGTTCAGCTTAACCCTGCTCTTTGGGCTTACAGGACTAGCATCAGAACACCAACAGGAGCTACGCCATATGCTCTTGTTTATGGATCAGAAGCAATATTACCTATTGAGGTAGAAATTCCATCCCTTCGAGTTTCACTAAAGGGACTCATTTCAGATGAGGATTATAGGGTCTCTAGACTACAAGAATTAGAGCTACTTGATGAACGTCGACAACAAGTTGTCAATCATTTGACAGCCTATCAACAAAGGATGTCTAGGAACTATAATCATAGGGTTAAGCCTAGAGTCTTCCAAATCGGAGACTTGGTCCTACGGGAAAACCCTAGAAATCAAGCAGATAGAGAAAAGAAGGGAAAGTTTGAACCTAACTGGATAGGACCTTATGTCATCATATCAGTCTATGGATCAGGAGCATACCGACTGTCTACACCAGAAGGAGACATGTTGGAGGAGCCCATGAACAACATTCATCTTAGGCGATTCTACACTTGAGGATATCTAGTGCACGGTCAATAAAGTTGTCTTGATGAAAACCTGGCAAACAGGCATCATGATGACAGAAAAGGGAAAAATACAAAAAAATAAATAAATAAATAAATTAATTAATTAAAAAAAAAAAATACAAAAAAAATGAAAGAGGACACAATAAAAACAAGTGAGGAAAACCTGGCAAACAAGCGTTACTTGTGATTTTCACCAAACTTCTCTATCTACTGGGTACAGTGTTGTTACGATTGTTTCCTTTCATATCATTTCCATCTATCAGGTGAGATTCTCACTATCCATATCATAGCAGAGACACCATGTTTTACCCTAGCTTGGGGGCAACATCCTAGTGTTATCTAGTACAAGTAGACTTTTAGCTTGCATGGAAGGGCAGTCAAACATGACACCATCAAGTGGCAATAAATCCAAAATCCAAAAACATCAGAAAATTCAAAATCCAAAAACATTAGAAAATTCAAAATCCAAAAACATCAGAAAACCCAAAATCCAAAAACATCAGAAAATCCAAAATCCAAAAACATCAGAAAATCCATCAAAATCCAAAAACATCAGAAAATCCAAAATCCAAAAAACATCAGAAAATCCATCAAAATCCAAAAACATCAGAAAATCCAAAATCCAAAAACATCATAAAATAAAAAAAACACAAAAATAGAGTCTACATCAGTCAAAAGTGGAGTCTGTGTCAGTCGAACTACGTGGTCTCTGCGTGTATAACGTAGGCAAGACTAATCTTTGATCAGTCCCCGAGACCCCTAGGATAAGTCTTTTAGGTCACATCATTTAGTTAAACGTTTGGAAATATCATGCACACATCAGCACACACATCTCAACACTGATGATCTAATCTGAATAATGATTTGAAAATACATTAAGTAGAATTGAATTGTTGTGCTTTTCATTTTATCATTTGATTATCATTTCTTTGGAACTACTCAATGATGTATTGAACTAGAGAAGTAAGGAAGAAGAATGATACCCTTTCTTTGTTTGCTGTTTGTGAGTTAGTCATTATTATTTTGTGAATTGTCACAGGAAGTGCTCTAGCAAGTATCATGGATGACATTCTAATTCACTTAAGAAAATGATTAATTCTTGTTTGTTTACGCAAGAAATGCTCAGGTCATCATTGGTCTATCTTATACCATGATGCTTGTGTTCGCGTGCAATATCAAAAGTCATGAAAGAAGTACTCAGGTCATCATTGGTCTATCCCATATCATTGATGCTTGTATTTTCTTTCAACATTTTTAAAAGCTCAGTGATGATACAAAGCAAAATCAAAAGATTATTGAAATGACACTTAAAATTGCATGGTTAAAATAGATTGCATCCGTATTAGTCTTGCATATGCATTTATAGATTGTTTCAAAAGCTACCAAATTTCAATCTCAAAAGCTATATGTATTCCCTTTCTACATCATATCACCATCTCTTCAATATTTCTTAGGATATCATCTCTTTTTGAATCATTTTCTTTCATTTCAGTCATCTCAAATTCCATCCAATCTTAATCTATTAATTCTAGCACAAATCATTTAATCGCATCCTTGGTTTTGTTCCCAATCTTGTTACAAGCCTTTATCCAATCATCATCATCATCATCATCATCATCATCATCATCATCATCATCGGGATGTATCCTTCCCTATCATTTTGTGTTGTTTCGGGATGTATTCTTCCCTCATCAACAACACTCTTATCATCATCATCAATCAATCTTGGCTTGCAACTTGACTGGGGCAACATCATGTTTATCCTTGAATCCATTTGTGCTTACTTACTTTTCATCTTCTCCTTTCATTATCTCTTCCTCATCCCATCCCCTATTCTATTCATCATTTTGCATCATCAAGTCCCAGTACATTAATCAATCTTATACTGGGGCATATCAATCAATCAAAGAAGTCAAACCACATTGCCTAATCAAATCTGAATCAACTCTTATGAGACTTTGATCAAATCTTGTGAGCCTCTATCATTGATCCTCGCCTATCATGAGGTCAATTATCAATCAATCAATCATTGATCCTCACCTATCATGAGGTCAATCAATCATCAATCAATCATTGAATCTCACCTATCATGAGATCAATAATCTTCTAAGCTATCAGGATCATCAATCATCATCATAATCAACTAGAGGAATCATTATTTCTTTATTGGGAGATAAATTGTTTCATCATTATTTCTTCATCAAACCATTATCAAAATCATCAAATCATCAGAAAAAATTTGAAATTCTTGAAAAATCATAAAAAAATCCAATATTCATCAATTTATCTCCCGAGGGGGCATATATCACTATCATTTCGGAATTCATCATCTGGGGCAAGTCTGGGGCATGCTTTAAAACCTTTCGTCAATACTGGCAGCTGAAGCAAAATCATTCTTTGAAGCACTGCGTAAACACATCACTTCAAAGAGGGGCAAAATGTAGACACCTAAAAATGGTCTAGAGAATCTAATTAATTGAATACGACTTATTTGATTAATTAATCTTAAATTCTTCTACTTAGTAAATAAATAGAAATATTTATTTATATTAAGTTCATTTATAATTCTTCTATTTTCCTCTCCTAATTAAATAAACAAAATTAAAAACTTTGTTTTATTTAATTATTATCATTTTCATCATATTATTTCTCTCTTAATTAAATAAACAAAATTAAAAACTTTGTTTTATTTAATTGTTATCATTATTTCTTCTATCTTAAAATTAAATACACAATTTAAATAAATTGTGTTATTTAAAATCACATTTCTTCTTAATTAAATAAAGATTGCTAAAAATCTTTTATTTAATTATCATTCTCCTTTTAATTTAATAAAACAAACCCTATAGTTTGATTTATTAAATTATTTATTCCTCATTTTGCTAAATTTAAATAAATTAAAAATATTTAAATTTATGCATAAAATTTGCACTATTCACTCACCAATAAATATTTATTTCTCACCAATCAAATTAATGGCACTGCCATTCACGGGAAAAGCTTCAGGAGAAAATTTGCAGGAAGTTCTCTCAACAACCTTCCACCCACCTTCCCTCTTATCTTGCCTGGTGTTTTCATGGGGAGAAACCATTCTCCATGATCAGCTCCTTCTTCTCATCCCATGCCTTTGGATTCTCCAGAGGAAATCACAGCCCCTCATCCCGGTTTCCTGTGCAATTGTGCTGCCGTGAAAGCTATAAATATAGCTCTTGGGCTACAAGAAAAGGAGACCGACTAATGCAATCTTACTCTGCAGGTTTCCAAAGCATTCAAGCATCCAAACCATCCAGTATCCCAGCATTCATCCATCATTCATCCAGCATCCAGCATTTGCAGTCATGGTTGCCATTAGAATAGAATTTGCACATTTAGATCATATTAGAGTAGAATAATTCATTTCTCATTCTCTAAGTGTCACTTTAATGGTTTTATTAGCTTACGAATCTGAGAGCTAAGTAAATTAGAGAAGTCTTTAGAGTTAGAGAGCAATAGGATAGATTTCTGAAGCTTTCTAGTTTAAATTAGTTTAAATTTATTAAGTTTTAGATGCAATTATCTTATTTAGAAGCGTAGATGCATAGTTTAGCTTGTTTCCCCCATTCTACAGCTTACAGGTTCTTTCTAGTAAAGATTAAATTCTCTAAGTTGATTATAGTAATTAGAAGATATCAATTGGATCATTTAAGAAGAACTCGGTAATTATAATCTTGCATGTTTATACAAGCTATAAACCAAATCATATGCTGAACAACTTGAATTCTTTCCAGAACAGAGTACTTATCTAAGATTTCTCTTGACTCCGCATACCCTATAAGGCACTGGTCTCACCATTCACATCATTCAGTCTCATTCATATTTTTTTACATCTGTTAGTTGAGCATATTAGGATTTAGTCTTCATTTTAGTATACAATTTATTCCAAGTTTGATCCATTTTGTCCACTTCCATATGCCATTATGGATAAATTGTTGTAGGAAGGAAGATGATAGGTTAAGTTTGCTTCATCCATTATAGGTACACCTGCCTAGGTCTAGCAACACCTGAAGAGTAGAAGGTTTAATTATTTCAAACCTTGTTCTATTACCCTAAAACGTACCAAGAGATTGGCAACCTCTTGAGGTATCCTTGCCTGCATTTTTGAGAGCTAACACTTCCTTCAGCAATTTTGATCATTGAAACAAAATGTTTCTCCTACCAATAAAGCTATATTTGGTTTGACTTCCATATCTCTCTCTGATGATGCCAATCTCGCTAATGAATCTTGTTATCGACAAGACAATGAATATCGCCAAGTCTTATTACTGATATAATTCTGCTATAGCGATATGATGGGTCGGCAAGACTTCCTCGAACTCAACCTAATAATACTATACTACCGACGAGACCCACTTTTCTAGGAAACTTATTGAGAATATTGCAAATTCCTTTTTGATGCTCCATAATTGCACCATGATCGGTAAGACACAAATAAGCCCATTATGACTTACACCGATGATTGAGGTCTCACCGACAATCATTTTGTGCTTCATCGGTATAACACACATGTGCTTGCTATGACTTATATTGATGAAGATTCTCTCACTGATAGGATCCTTTGGTCACTGGGACAATGAACTACATCCTACCAATATGTGTCTTCAAATGAAATCATATCAGTATGACATTCCCAAACTCTTGCCGATAGACTACAAAAAATATACGTTAATATAAAATGCTTTATGGATCAAGGAGACCCTCACCATCTCTTGCCGATATGAATTATACATTGAAATACTCAAGCTTAGATGAATTCTATTGGATCACATGACAAAATATAGGAAAAAAATTTATGAAGAGAGGATTCTTGTGCTTATGGTATTGGCATTTTTGGGAACTAATAAGTATGTGCAGCCATGAAATTTTCAAAATTTTACAGTTCTAACAGTGGCTCTGTCTGGGGATGAATGATTGTGAGATCATTGCAAGGATCGAGATTTCTGGGTGAGCAGACCAAAATCAAGGTGATGGACCAATGAGCAAGATGGAATGAATGGAAATGGAGATGAACATGACCCTATACTACTGTACATGGAAAGATTTATTTTAAAAGAAGGAATATCAGGATTTTCCATGTACTGGCAATTCCTGTTCCTTTTATTTCCTAAACTACTGTGCATGGAATAGAAATTTTTGAGAGGATTTTTAAGAGTCATCCATGCACTAGAAACCCTTAATCCACTATATTCCTTTGGGAAAAAAAATCAAATTTCATTTCGGTAAATGATGCCTCAAGGCCACCCAAAATAAAGGCCCATACTTTCCTTTTTCAAACACCCAGTTTTTCTTTGAATTCATCAGATTCTTCTTGAAGAAATTCATGCAATCTTCCCTATCACTGTTATTGAAATCTTTCAGAGAATCATCATGCTTAGCTTGGTCCAAATTCCCTTCACCATTGTTTAGTTCATATTCTCCATCTTCTTGTGTATAATGTACTTATATTCAGATTTGAATTCGAGACCAATTGTCATTGCACATTCCATTTTACTTGCATAGAGTATTCTATAAGCAATATATTGTTAATGCCAAATGATTTGTGGTGTTGTACAACTCTACCTATCATTACAATTCTGTTGTTCCCCCCGAGAGAATCCTGCAAAGACGAGTTTACAATACCAAGTCAAATAATATGAAAAAGACTTACTTCCATACAAATTAAATGATTATTCTCACAATGGAAATTGTCTAATTACAACAACAATTCCATGAAAGGTTATCCATGCTTCATAAGAGATGATTGATCATACATACAGATTGCAAGATGCATAGAAAAAGCATTACACTTGAGAACAACCAAGAGCTAACAAGGGAAGGAGTTAAGAAATGTCTGGATTGAAGAGAAAATGTGTAGGGAAAATGTTGAGTAGTGTCAAGAGAATAGAGCTTGTAGAACATATTCTTGACCTAATCAAGCTCTTGAACAACTTAAACAAATTAAAATACTGACACATACATGAGACATGTAATGAACTTCCAATATTTTCTATCTTTTTCTTTTTTTGTATTGAAAATAGTTTAAGGTCCATTACATATCATGAAAATTCCTATCCGACATTTGGATCAATACAACATCAAAGCATTTCCATAATAGGAAATATACTATATCAGTACTTTACACAGCAAGAAAGAAACCAAAAAGCACTAGTTGTTTTCAAAACCAGCATAGATTATACAAATTTTTGTTAACAGCACCATAGGTTGCTGCTATTCAAATCAGCATAAACAATACATAGTGTTGATTACATTCTCCTCATTGTCGACTTCAATATCAAGTTTCACCATTGTTTCTCCTTGGGGGTCCAACTATTGGGGGCCGCGCTGTCTTTATGGGCTTGCAACTTCATCAATTGCTCTCTGGAGCTCATCAAATGTATGGTGGAATAGCACGGTCTCTTCCAAGCTCAACCTACAGGTGGGTCCACTTCTCATATCCTCTATGGTATTGTTAGCAGCACCTTTAGTTATTGACTTCAATAAACTCTCCATTGATATCTCCACAAGAGTTGAAACTTGCAGAGCAACATAGTAGAAAGTGAGTCTCTTGCAAGACTTAGTAAGTACCCTCTTGATACCCTTAAATTTATTATCATTTCTCACCTTCCACAAACGCCACATGATCTCATTGGATAAGAAATACCAAAATAGCTTACAATCAAACTTGAGCTTGAAATTATAAAATAGAATATCATGCCAATTAATTTTACCATTGCTATTCCAAACCTTCAGCTTATGGTAGAATAAGTACCAAAATTCTAGAGCATAAAAACATTCAAAAAGAACATGTTTGGTATTTTCTGGAGTCCTGCAGATACGACAAATTTCAACACTTTCATGCTTAGATTTATAGGGATCTATATTTTTCATTAATGCAGAGGTAGGTAAAGGAGAAATAATTATAATTGTAACACTATTCATAGTCTAGTAAATTATGTTCAATGGACCTCAATTTTATCATTATACTGCCCATCTAATACCATATTTTAATCTAGGGTTTAACTATCTCATATCTAAAGAAGCACCTTCAATTAACCATTTAAAGTAATATATTTAAATAAGGTAAGACTTTTACTTGAGAAAGATTGGGTACACTTGTGGGATTAAGGTTCTTGCAATCATCAGGATTTATTGGCACATAGACACAACCTGCTACAAATGAAGTAATGGATGACTTCAAGTTAGTGAAATGGTCCTTAATATGTGAATGGTTTGCAAATTGATTGGTAGAAATTAAGGTTACAAATAGATCTACATGAAAAATTATGAGGAAAATCTATTGTAATCATCAAAATAGATGAAAAGTGCAAAGGAAAGAGCCAAGCTACATCTCTAAAGCCTAAAAAAAACACATGCAAGAAACATAAAAAAAGGAACAGACTAGTTTTTGGATGAATACAAAATGGTGCCTTCAGCAAGTGATTCATATGCTTTCACACCTAACACAGGACATTAAGAATATTTTAGTCTTCTTCTGTGAAATTAACTACTTACATAATAAACCCATAAACCAATATTATATACCTCCATGTCTAGCCAAGGGTAGGTATAAGAGAAAAGAATTTCTTCAATGCAATGCCAAAAAATAACAATGTGTGTAGGTTTGTATTACTCAAAATATCATTTCACTGCCTAAGGAAAAATACCAAAGTGATGTTTTAAATTTCAATCTTCACATAGGCTCCCTTATTGGTACACATGCATATACAAGCATTATTCGAGCTCTAAACTATTCAAATATTAAGGATTTAATTAGCTATAAGATGGAAAGTTGTTTAGAAATAATCCATCATCTTTTACATATCTTTATTCACTCCTAGCACTTTAGATAAATTTGTGTAAATGAGACAGAAATGTGAATCTTTTATGACAGAAAATTCTTAAAATGAGGGGGGAGAGAGAAAAGGGTAGGGGGCAAGAGAATGCTTGAATGTATAGCCAAGTATAACATTTTGATCATTATAACAATGAAACAAATCTTAAGTTTGAAGCATTAATATCATTTACAACATTTATGATCAAGAATGAATGTAATTAGAGAAACTTTTGCATACCTACAGATGGTACAAAATTTCATGGTTAAGTGGAATCCTCCCATCAATAACAAGATCCAAATATCCATGTATCTATCTCAATCGAGCCTCTAAACCCTTTAGAGCTATCAATTTTTCCACTAACCTGTTATGCACAAAAGTCAAATTTTAGAGTTATGTCACCACTAAAAATAGAAGAAACAAAGCTTTGAAACCAAATCCACACACAACACAATGTGTTATTCATACAAAGCCATACAAACAAACTAAACTCAGAACATTGGAATATAAACAACTTCAAATTATGATGGAGAGCATGGATTCAGGGTATAAAGAATCATTTTTCTGCCACCATAGTGAAAAGTTAGCACTTTCTTTCATCTTTGCATATTGGTTTGATGCTTCAAAAATGCATTTCTTATATTGAAAAGTGCATTACCTTATTGAGATTCTCTTTTTTTTAGAATAGTTTAATATTCTCTACTTAACAAGGCCAACCACGTGATGATGGAATCTCATTTGGCCGCTCGCCTCCCTGTCCCCCGCCCTTCACATGACTCTCAATTCCCCATACCCAATCATATAACATTAATCATTCATTCTTCCATTAATAACATATAACATTCATTCATTACACATCTAAAATTCATTAATTAACATATTCACATTCATTCATTAACATATAATATTCATTCTTTCAATTTTTGCATATTATCAATAATACATGGTTGTCATGATATGATTACAATCACTTTTTGTTTTTTGTTTCTTTTTTTAAGCTACAAAAATCTAAAGTGGAGCATCATTTTCTAAATCAATATCTATCCACCCTTTAGTTGTTCTTCCCTCTGCTCATGATCTTAATGTACTCCTAGTCATTTGCTCATGATGTGGACGTCGTTGCAAGGGGGGCCTGCTGCAATAAGAAAGAAATGTTAAACTAATATGTTTTATTATTATTGTTACAAGTATTTCATTAATTAAAAGAACATTAGAGTGGTTCTCTTTACCTGATGGGCCCACATCATGTTCCTAAACTTTTGTTATAGACTCATTCTCAACATGTTGGACACCCTCTAAATCCTTATCTGCAGTTGAAACATGAAAAGTTACATTAATTAATACACCAATTGAAAGTAAATATGTTTAAGAGAACATGAGAGTGGTCCTCTTTACCTGATGGGGCCACATCATGATCCTGGTCTTCTCTAGCCTGATCATGCTTAACACGTTGATCACACTCTACATGCTCTAAAGTTGAAACACGAAAGGTTACATTAATTAATACACCAATTAAAATTAAATATGTTTAAAAGAACTTTAGAGTGGTCCTCTTTACCTGATGGGGCCACATCATGTTCCTAATCTTCTCTAGCCTAATCATGCTTAACATGTTGATCACGCTCTACATGCTCTAAATTATCAGGATTCACACCATGACCTTCATCTGCAGGTTGTGCTCCACCCTCACTAGGCTTCATTCCAATGTCATGTGCATTATTATCATTGCTTGAATGTTTAAAACAAATAGGCATGTAATTACTTTATGGTGGAAATTAATATTGATTAGATTGCACAAGTATTCAATTTTAAATAAACTTTATTGAGTTCATTTACCTGCGTGTCGGATGTAGTGGAAGGTTGTATTTGCCCAGTCAAGACTCTTAGGCGTTTAGCCATGGCTCCATAGCCTTGTTGGAAGGCAATCTTTAGGTCATCTTCTATGGGAACTCTATTGAATTTAGAACCCTACATTTTTGCATAAGATCTTGAATTTTTCTTCTATGGTGTGATACAACCAAAAAAAAAATTCAATTTATTATTTGAATACTATATTTCATTTATTGATACTTACAATTTGTATGTCTAATTTCATATAACCACCAGAGCCAAGTTTATGCTACCCGTGTTTTTCTAGTATTTACTTTGTTGCCTTCAATGTGTTGGGAAGCCTATGAAAAGTTTGAAATACATTAGATTATGTAAAAAAAAAGAGTAATCAATATATAATTACATTGTTGATAGTATCACATACCTTCCTTGGCCCGGCAGTGTCTTTCCTTTTTTCTTTTTAGCCTTCTCCTTTCCATCTAACACCAGGTCCTTCCACTCCCTCTCTGGAATCATGGGGGGATGCTCATACTTTTTGTTCTTCTCTAAATGTGACCTATATTGGTCCCTCACATACTTTAGATAGGTACCAGCTTTCTTAAGGACCTTGGTTCGGTTGAATGTTTTATCACCGAACAACACAACTAAATGGTTAATGAGCTCATCTTTTAAATCTTGATTTTGGGCATTCCACCGTGTATGTATGGTGGACTCAAAGAGCTCCAATGTAATATCACTTAGATGTTTATAAAAAACATCATTTCCTACAAAATGATCATAGGATCAATAGTCTACAAAGAGCGATCGATAAGTAAATTTCAATTGGATTATATATTGTAATAATTAAAACATTTTAAAGTACTTAGGAGCTTCTCTATCTTTATGGGAATGAAATCCTTGGTCACCACAAGTGTGAATGGGAATGTTCCCATAATAGTAATACGAGAAGATCTAGGAAATGTTGCTAAAACATCACCACTACTAGTGGCCTCTACATCCCCAGGTACATGTCCTGACGCATGTTGTAGCATGTGTTCACTGCTAAAGGGTGCATTAATGGATGCCTAGATGGTATGTGTTGCCAACATTTCAGAGGACAATATAGGCACAGATGATGGGGTTAGATGATGTGATGTATGTGCAGGAAGATTAGGATGGACACTTGTACCAACCCCTACTCCTCGAGCAGCACTTGCAGTACCCTGATCATGGCCAAGAGCATCATGAGGAGGCAAATAACCCTGTAAAAACAACACATATTTTAGTTCATGACATAAAAGAGTACAAAATATAAAACCATAAATGAACTTATGTTATAATTAAAGACCTCATGATAGCTTACTTGCAAGTTTTGTAATCTCTTAGACAATATTTTAACCCTCTCTCTTATCTCATCTATTTGAGGCACTATGAATATCAACTTAACGATTTCTTCATTGCATTTTTTTTGGATCTTCGTTATCATATTGAGAGGGTTTGTTGAATAAGAAATGTCATCATCACAAAATATTAATTGTATCTCATCGTGGATGCTCTCGTCTACTGCTAGTACCTTTCCCCAATCAGTCGATTGTAACAAGAATATTAAAAACATCTACTGCTAGTGCCTTTCCCCAATCAGTCGACTGTAACAAGAATATTAAAAACATTATCAAAATTAACCCAATAAACTTATGAAAAAAACATAATAATAAAACATTTTGCTTGTATCTAATTTGTACAATTACAATGAGGTAAACCTGTCATGTAGAAGTGCCCAAAAATACATCATGATTTGTGCTTTGGGCCAGAGCCTTCTCCGTACGATCAATGTCCCACTATGACAAAAATTAAATTTAAGAAAAAGTACTGAAATGAAACCAATAGACTTACATAAAAAACATAAGAATAAAATGGTATATTGGAGTCATTGATTAGAGGTTGGGTAAAATGGTACATAGTATGTACCACCCCCATAGTAACTATTTTTGTAACTAAGCGATTCAAATTGTAATCAATTAGCAACTCTTCCCCTGCAGTTATTGATTTTATCGCACATACGAATACACGGTTTCCCTCACGCGCCTTGAATATGAAATTGGGTTGCTTATTTGTTGACCTAGGTCATGTACTATTTATAAACCCTGTAATATTCCCTAATGCTTTTGGCCTTCCGTTAATGTACATAGCCACTTCTTTATTTTGATCCTTATCTTTTAGTTGTATATAATTTTCTAACAGTGCATACTTACGCATACTTTGTGTATATCGAACATGTTGCATCCAATCTTTGTAACTGTAATAGGGTCCAACATACTCCATCAATTTATTAACTTTTTTGTAATAGACCTTTATGCCATCCATGTAAAATAGGCCCAAACCATGTAATGATGATGGTGTTATGCAATATATCCTCTTGTTGACACAAAAATCAGTGTTTATTGGAGGAATTTCCTTGGGTACCCATTGTTTCCGTAGATGTTTGTACCTCAAGGGCACCTCAATGTCGCTTATGCTCTCATCATCATAAGAACATGACCCCCCTTTGGCAAGAAAAAATTCCATGCATTTACAAAATTTTCTTCTAATCTTTTGACCTCTAGTTGATCTCCCTCTTTTAGACATACTACATGTCTCGCTTTCCTCTTATCTTCTTAAATTTTCCTCGCTCGAGGAAGAAAGCTCTGATAAATACCTATTTGGTGGTACCTACACTCATAAGGATGTTGGATGAAGTTCTTTCATGGTGATGTGATCCCAAGGTGACATTATGATTAATGTATCATTTCATCGCTAGAATTTCATAGGTTATAAGGTAATCAAGTCTTGATAGATTGCAAGTTATTGTTACTACCGTCCAAATGTGTCCATCACAAATCAAATCTACTTAATGTTTTAACTCCCAAACTTTGTAACAAGTGTTAAATGTGACTATGGTCCACTAGTTACACAACCAAGGTCTCAAATGTATTCTCTAATTATAATCAAAGGACTTTTTGCTCTTCATTCAAGTAAATAAACTTGAAGGGAAACACCACCAAGTGGTTTATTGGACACCTACATGACTAAAAATAGAAGAAAATTTACATTTAATTTCCATATGTCTAAGTGGTTAATGGGGAGGGAGTGTGTACTAGGCCTAGTTAAGTCATCATAAGTTTATGCTTTGGCAATAATTTTTTTTAAGTCATCTTAAATCTTCCTATGTCTAATTGCTAGGAGAATTTTGGTATGTTTTAAGGTAGGATGATTGATGAAAAAGCCCAAAGAGCCTTTCTCCATGGTATCCAAGTACACATAGAAGTGGTCTTCTCTTATACAGTTGGACATGATTTAAAGAACTTAGCTAGGAATTATTCATTTAACCTAAGGTTTTCTCATAATTCCATCATTGGAAAAGTATGATTAAATTCTTCTATTATGAATAATTGGTCTATGTGCCTCTAGTAATCACTATAAATGTTTTTAAGGATAAAATGACTAATTGCATCAAGTAGGAGAGAATCAACTTTGAGTTCTTCAAAGATTATATTCCTCTATTCATAATTTTTAAGGGTTGTGTGTGGAGGAGGTTATTACTACCAAGAAGGGAGGAGACCTTTCCTTGTATTCTTTTATAATTTTCATTATTCTTATTTATTTTACACTTACATTTACAAATACACATACATATGCATTTACTGTTTTCATTTATTTCTCATGTATTTTAATAGTTTGGTTGATTTCATATTATATGTGTTGAAGACTTTAGAATTTCAATTACATTAATTTATGGATATGTTGTATCTATAACACTACAAAACCATATGCTCTTTGTATTTACACTTGCATTTAGAAATACACATTTATATACATAGATATAGATTTCTTTAATGATATGTTGCATTTATTGTTCTAGGAGAGCATCCAGTAATTGCATTTACATTTACATTTAAAAATACATATACATACATACATACATACATACATACATACATATATATATATGTGTGTGTGTGTGTGTATGTATATCATTTATATTTAGTGTTCAGAAACAACCCATTAGGTCTACCCATAGATAAAAATTCATAAAATCATATCTCCCATACATGTTTTGTTGAAAACTAGGCTTGAACCTCTCATTTCACATGCTTTTCTTTACAAAACTATTGAGGACAATAGCTATACATTCTTTATTTATCATCCTACGCTTTATTCATGCATCCTATAATTACAATAGTATCCATGGGGCCTCTTACACAAGCTACAATAATCACAAAAAGTGTAAGAGCCTCTTTATATCATGTTTCAACTGCAAAACCCTAAAAAATAGGGTAACTCAAATTATGATTTGTTGGTGAGCTGTATGGACAAAATCATTAGCACCATCTCATTCTTGGAGTCTTTTGAAAGAGAAGTGAAACAGGTGGCAGTTAAGTACAAACCTTATAGTGTCAAGGTGAATGAGGTGATCAATTTTGATTGGCCAACTAATGAAGAGTACCATAAATGGGTAAATGTATATTTAACTAAGGAAGAGTGAAAAGGAGTAGGATGCTAACGGTTGAAAAATTAGTTGTTGCAGTTACAATAGATTCCAATTTTGTTTTTTGGTGATAGTCTAAGCATGAAATTCTTGAAGTTTTTTGTTGCTGCATCAACCATTCTCAATGGGCACGATGAACAAGAAGATTTTCTAGGGAGATTGTTGTTGTAACAAATTTTTGGAATACCATAAGGTGGTCCAATTGGCTGGTGACATGTGTGCTTTCTGGCCTGATGCTTGTTTCCTCGTTCTTTTTCTATAAGAAGGATTTCAAGGCTAGAAGTATGAGTTAGAAAATTAGATATTTTTGGTCGAGTCTAGATGAAGTTGCAGAGCAAATTGTAAAGTCTGATGGTTTTAGGGAAAATGCAATTTAGGTTTTGAGTCATTCTGTAGTAGGTTTTGAATTCATGGGGATTTGATGTTTTATGATAGTACTGGAATTTGAATTAATATGATTAATTTGAACTCATGTCTCTCCATTGTACAAGAATATTTGAATTTTGAATAAAATGATCAAGGGTTATTTCATTCATCTCACTATTGTGGTGTGTATGATTCTTGTTTTAGATTTAATTCAAGGAATTAATTAAAATGCTTGAATGGGATTGTAGGTGGATATGTTTTGTATAAGGATTTGATAAGTAGTATTGGGTTAGAATATATATTGATGAGATTGTAAAGCAATGTTATCAAGGATCTTATATGTTATGTGTGAAATCTGTCATAAACCCTTGGATGCTTATAAATTTGACTCCTCCAATGGATATATGGAACTGATCTAAGTTGTACATATTCATATGGTTTAGTATTTGTTTGCCTTTACCTAGAGCTTGTTAAAAATTACAAATCAATGACTATCTTATACTGTGAAATGTTGTTGTAGTTATCTCATGCTCTAAATAGTTGATATTATTGATAAACAACCAATTCTATTTGGTATTATCCTATTATGTTGAGCTATTAAATGAGATTATCTATTGTTAATGTTGTTTATGATGATGGTGTAAAGGCTGTAAATGCATTAAGGGATCACCCTCCTAGGTCTTGCAAAGCCCAAAGTGTAGGAGGTCTTTCAAATCCTCGTCAGTTGGTCTAGGTCCTTAGAGCTGCCCTTTATTGGAATTAGAAATTCCATAGGTAGATTAGAAGATCAACCTGCTTACCGTAAAAACAACCAACACCTTGCATATGTTTGTGGTGGAGGTATTAAAGAAGAATTGTATGCTTCTATTTCCATTCATTAGATCTACCTTAGCCTAGCATATACTTGGGGTAAGTCTACAATTGCTTCAGACTCATGTGATGAAGGCTATGTGTGATGAAATCCTTGACCTCAACCAAGATGTGGGTAGATTATGGGAGTTTTTCCAAGACCTGAGGCTGGTGGATAAAAATGTGAAAGACTAAGCTATTTTATTTTTTGTCTTATCTTATACCATTTTACAAGAATGGGGGTGCCAATGTACGAGAAGATCTTTGGAAACTAGGCATGAAAATTGAAGGTTAAAGAGAATGGGGTTGCCAAACTTAGAGTATTCATTGCCCCTTGGTCATTGATTTTCCCTGAGTTCCCTTAACCTCATCCTCGGCACTGGTATTGACCTTATTTTCACTCCTCCAAACTCTTCCTCAGCACTGATATTGACCTTGTTTTCACTCTTCAAAAATATTTGTTGGCACTGGTATTGACCTTGTTTTAACTCCAAACTCTTCCTCGACACTGGTATTGACCTTGTTTTCACTCCTCCAAACTCTTCCTTGGCGTTGATATTGACCTTGTTTTCAATCCTCCAAACTCTTCGTCAGCTCTAGTATTGACCTTGTTTTAACTCCAAACTCTTCCTTGACACTGGCATTGACCTTGTTTTCACTACTCCAAACTCTTCCTCGGCGCTAGCATTGACCTTGTTTTCACTACTCCAAACTCTTCCTCGATGTTGGCATTGACCTTTTTTTCACTACTCCAAACTCTTCCTCAGCATAGGTATTGACCTTTCACTTCTTCAATTTGATGAGCTACAACCTAGTTTCATTAGGTTTTACAGTATGTTAATTAAGTTTAAAATTTTGGTGCCATTTAGCTAGGTTTTAATATTCTAGAATATAGTTAAGTATATATTAGCTATATTTTACATAATAAATAATATAATTATTCAACTTATTATAATTATATATTATATTCTTTAACAAAATTATTAAATACTTATAAAATTATTATAATTAATAATTAATAATAAGTATATTTTTATATAATACAAAATATAATTAATATAATATATATTTAATATAATAGTAATATATATTAATATGAGAGAGAAATTCAATTTTGATTGGTTGTTTCATGTCAACAATCCAAGGATGGCATGTGTCCTTGGGGAGTTATGCTCAAGATAGCATGCCATTTGATTAAAGATATGATAATTCTCCTTTAAGACCTCTTCAATGTACCCATTGCACAATTATGAGACAAAGATAAATAGAGGGAAGAAAATATAGAGAGAGAGGGAGATGATGACAAACATACATATAGAAAGGGAGACAAAGAGATAGAGAGGGGTAGAGATATAAAGAGATAAGGATGAATAGATAGAGATATAGGGAGGGTGATTGATATATCTCTCCCTGTCACTCTCTATATCTCTATATCTCCCACTATATATGTCACTCCCTCTTCCCCCCTCTATCTATTGAGATATCTCTCCCTCTCCCCACTTTATCTCTCATTCACTCCATCTCTCCCTCCATCTCTACTACTCTATATCTCTATCTCTATTTTTCTTTTTATCTCCCTCTCACTCCTCTCTCTATCTCTTTCTATCTACATCCCTTTCTCTCCCTCCCCCTCTCTATCTCTCACCATCTCTCCCTCCCTATCCCCCCTATCCATCAACTCTATATCTCCACCTCTCTTCCTTTCTCTTCCCATATATCTTCATCTCTCTTTGTCTTCCCTTATATCGCTATCTCTCTCTCTTTCTCTCCCCATCTATCTCTATCTCCCCATATATTAACTAAGAATCCATGCAAGCAAACAATAGTATATGTTGGTAAAACTATAATAGTGTTTTATTAAACTATAAGTAACACTTATGTTTCTAATGTCAAGCCTTCTTATAAAAATAATGTTTTATTAAACTATAAGTAGATTATTGTCACCACTCTTCATTCAACATGAAATGCCAAATGTAGAAATTATTTTGTTGCTTTTGTCAGGTTTCATTAACCAAACTATTTACTGGGTTGAATAAAGTTGTGTTATGACCCTTCATCTCTTCAAAATAATTAGACAATATTAGCAAGATCAGGAAGGGGAGAAAACCAAACTCCTTCAAAAAAGGGGTAGTTGTGGGTTTGTTGGTTTTCTTTGTATACTATATACTTAGTTCCTCTAGGATAAATAAGTCACTTTAGATCATTTTCTTAGTTGTGTATCCTAACTAATATAGAGTAAGCTTTTTCATTTTAATTGACTACTACATAATAGTTTATGTGTTGAAATAATTGTTTCCATTCTTTGTAGTTTTTACATTGGAATACAAATCATATTTAATTTCACGCCAATATACTTCTTTCATAAAGATATTTGTTTGAAATAATTGCTTCATAACCCATCTAATAATATCATAATTAACCTATCAAAAAGGAAATAGGAATTTTCTAAAGAAAAGAACACTTGACCCAATCATAAGTGTATGGCCTTGAAGAAAGGAGTGATCCACCTTAGCAATAAAAACTACCTAATTTAGACCTGGGTATGTGCAGGATCATGATGGACCAAAAAGTGGCAACATGAAAAAAGTAGCATTTTGAACTCACCAAAAAACACGAAAATCCTGAGTTGATTTTTTTTTGGGTTGGCTGTTAGTACATTGCTCCATAGCAATGCCCAAGCCAAACTACTAAAAATCAAATATCGGATTTGTTTTGGATATCCAATTCATTTCTAATAACTAATTTGAAAAAAAAATAAAAATGTAATATTTTGGTGTTATAAATTGGATATCCAATTTTTGCACACATATACCCAAGAGTAATTAGGAGGTGGAGGGTGGGCATGAGAGAGAGAGAGAGAGAGAGTGTGTGTGTGGGGGGAGAGAGAGAATTAGGAGGGGGAAGGGAGAGGGGAAGAGTGTTGAGGGTAGAGGATAGAAGGT
>VDFB02122495.1:0-17104 GCA_007258455.2 Sequoia sempervirens | reverse complement strand
TTGCATAAGGCACCCTGGTCATGTCCTCCATTTCAGTAGGAGATTTTGGACAATCTTCAACAAGATGTTTCATTCCTTGCAACACTAGAACAACTAACTTCTTGCAATCCACTATATTAAACCTCTCTAGGATAGAATTGATATACGTGCTCTCCTAACTAAACCTAGATCCTTCATTTCAAACTATGCTGACAATTGAGCCTTTAATTCAAAAATTGTACCCTTACTATTCCTTGTGAACAACATGTCATCCACATACAGGGCAATAATAAGAAGATGAACATTCTCATATTTAAATTAAACACAATGATCATACTTTGATCTCACAAACCTAAAAGACAAAACATAGGTATCAAACTTTTGGTACCACATTGTAGGCAATTACTTCAAACCATACAGAGATTTCTTCAATTTGCAAACCAAGTTTTCCTTACCTTTTTCAATGAAGTGTTCTCATTGGGACATGTAAATCTCTTCCTTCAATCACCATGAAGGAATGTTGTCTTCACATCCATCTGCTTGATCTCTAAATCATATGATGTTGCAAGTGACAATAGAAATCTGGAAGGCATCATCTTAGCTACAGGAGAAAATATTTCTCCATAATCAATCCCCTCCACCTAAGAATATCCTTTCGTGGCCAACCTTGCTTTATGCTTCTCAACACTGTCATCTAGACCAATCTTCTTCTTGAACACCCATTTACATACAACAGGCTTTCATCCTTCAGGAAAAGGTACCAAATCCCACATTTCATTCTTCTTCAATGATGCCATTTCTTTATTCATGGCTTCCAACCAGGAATCTAAATCAGACATACCCATAGCCTCTCTAATATTCCTAGGCTCATCAGTGTTAGAAATTAAAGCATAGGCACAACTGGAATCTAACATAGAATATCCAAACCTTTCAAGTTGTCAAGCATAGGCACAACTGGAATCTAACATAGAATATCCAAACCTTTCAAGTTGTCACTTAACACATGTAGACCTCCTCACAATTTGAGGCTAAGGTTCTTCTTCTTGATCACAATTTTCAGAGTTGCGTGAGCTATCCTCACTAACAAGTCCACTAGGAGTACATAATTCATCCTTATCTAGTGTAAAAGGAATTTCAACTACCTCCTTTTCTGCTTCTTTCACCTTTGGTTGCAGATCAACTATAGAAGGTTTCAACTCATAGAAGATCACACTTTTGCTATACAACACCTTCTCTATAATTGGGTTCCAAAGCTTGTACCTTTCACACCAACTCCATAACTAATGAAGACACATTTTATTTCCTTTTTCTCCAATTTAGATCTATTTTCACTAGGCACAAATGCATGCGCCTCATAGCCAAAGACTCTAATTTTTCTTAGCGAGGGCTTCTTACCAGACCACACTTCCATAGGTATCTTGACCATGAGCATCGAAGTGGGAGATCTGTTAATTAAATAACATGTTGTAGCTATAGCCTTAGCCCAAAACTTCTGATCTAAACTAGCACTACTCAACATACTTCTCACCCTTTCCATCAGCGTTCTATTCATCCTTTCTGCAACTCCATTTTGTTGTGGAGTGTAAGGAGTTGTTTTATGCCTTTTAATTTTGTGGTCCTTGCAAAACTTATCAAAATTTGCTAAATAAAACTCACCACCATTATCCATCCTCAAGCACTTTATTTTTCTACTAGTCTAATTTTCAACCAAGTTTTTAAATTCCTTAAACTGACTAAAAGCATCAGTTTTACTTATGAGAAAATAAACAAATGTCCTCGAATAATCATCTATGAATGAAACAAAATACACAAATTTTGATAATGAAGGAACATTAACTAGACCAAACACATCAACATGAATATAATCCAGAATTCTAGAAGATTTATGAGGACTAGAATAAAATAAAACATAGTATTGTTTTCCATATATGCAATGCTCACAAAAATCAAACTCAAGATTACAATCATCAAGCCCTTCAACCAGGCTTTTATTTTTCAAGGCTTTTAAGCCTTTTTCACCAATGTGGTTGAGCCTTTGATGCCACAACATTATTTTCTCTACTGGGAGCTTCATCTCCAAAGAGTTTGCACCCTCAGGTACAATACCTCCTTTCTCTACATTATCATTTTTACTTGACTTTATAGAAGCACTATTACACTGCACTGCATATGCATCCAACTTATACAGAGTGCCAATTTGTACACCCTTATCCAACACCATAGAGCCTCTAGTCATTCTACAAACACCATTCGAGAAAGAGACTTGTACACTAGCATCATTAAGCTTTCTTACTGAAAGTAAATTTTAAGTCAAACTTGGTGTATGCATCACATCATCGATTCCCTTTATTCTACCATTCGGAAACAAAAATCTAACTCTACCACAACCAACAATCTCCAGGTGAGAATCATCACCTAGATACACCCTTCCACCAGCATACTTTTTGTACTTTGAGAACCAACCTCTTTAAGAGGTCATGTGAAAGGACGCACTTGAGTCAATCAGCCAGACATCATCCGATGCCTAAGTCGCCAAGGCTGCTATGAAGGAATCTGCATCACTTTGAGAAGATTCATTTTCAGAAGAACTTTTTTTCTTTTTCTTCTTTTTCTTCTTTTTCTCCTCTTTACAATCTTTTTGGATGTGTCTAGTTTGCCCACAATTCCAACATTTCACCTTAGACTTTTTACTAGGAGACTTTGATCTCTCCTTTGACTTGGATTTAGACTTATTTTCCTCCTTCTTTCCTTTCTCCTTTGATCTGCCTCAAACAACAAGGGCATCCTTTCCCATCTCAAAAGACTTCCTTTGCATTTCCTCTGATAGTAATGAAGCAACCACATCTTCCATCTTGAAAGTGGTTGTTGTACTCATAATAGCCATTACTAGGTGATCCCATGTGTCAAGCAACAAGCACAACAAGATCATGCAACGATCCTCATCATCTATCTTCACACCAATAGACCCCAATTGAGCAATGATCATGTTAAACACATTCAAATGATCTACATCAGACGCTCCTTCCTCCATCTTCAAAGAATACAACTTCTTCCCTAGGAATAACTTATTTACCAGATATTTCCCTTGATAAATGTCACCAAGCTTCTTCCACGAAAGTTTCATTGTCTTCTCTTCATGGAAATTCAAGAGAATTGAATTGGCCAAGCATAGTCTAATCAAAGCCTTTGCTTTCTGGTCCTTTGCATCCCAGTCATTCTACGAGGTTGCTAATGGTTTGTTAGAGGACACTACATCCCATAACTCTCAATCCATGAGAAAATCTTCCATTTTGAGTTTTCACAACTCAAAATTGCCACTATTGAACTTCTCAATTTCTATTCTTTCGAATGTGTTGGCCATCTTAAATCTGCAATAAGTTTACAACCATATTTCTCTGCAAAAATCCCACTGAACAAGATCAACACAAAAATCTCATCTTACCCACAAGGAGAGAAAATTTGGCCAAGCTATGATACCAACTGAAAGGAAAGCAAAGTGCAGAAAACGCCTTCCTAATGCTAATATTCAAGAGAGAGATACAAAAAACACTTCAAACTTTCAATTACAGTTCATTTAAGATGCATATACATGAATAACATAATAGACAACAAAGAGTGAATACCAGATTAACGTGGGAAACCGCTCTCGGGAAAAAACCCACACACCAAAGTAGAGATCTCTTATATTTTAGTAAAATGTCAATTACATACAAGTTACAGAGCTATGCTCTTTCAGGTGTTAATTCTAGAATGAAATCGATAGCATTACATTACATTCACTCTGATCAACACTTCTATCATCTCATATCATCTTCACTATGTTCCAATGTGCTATGACATTTGATACATACTTCACAAAACGTTTCAGGAAACCGTCATTGCAACTTCCATAACAAACGAATGACCACAAACAACTTAATTGTCATTACCTTCTCCCACTGTCAAAGTCATCAAAATGTGGAAGAGACATAAAACCTTGTCTCTTTGAATTCCCTTTGATACTCCAACATGCCTCCGGCTTGCATCTTTAGGACCCACCAGGTACTTCATCCACCGTCGATCAACACCTCGTTTGATCTCCATCATTTCCCATTCCCTTGCGAGGTATAGACAGGGTCCCACCACAGGTGCTACAGGCTAGCGTGCACTATTAGATCAACTAGATCGCAACCGTTACCATCACCGTCATTTGGTTCCACCTTATCAACATGTCAAGGGGACCATCATCTACATCCCAGCAATATGGCAAAGTCACACCAACGAAGTCTCATCAAAATGTCGAAGGAATGATATGATGACTCCTTCCGATATCACGAAGTCTCGCCGATATGTGTCCATCTCCCTAAAGAAGATTTATCACCAACCCAATGTTCATCAGAATATCAAAGGGACATCCAAGTGACTCCCTCCAACATTGACTTGTCTATTCAATGAAACACTTCTCAAAGGTTATTGATATGTCGAAGAAATTGTTCATTCAGTCCCACCAATAGTTACTTGTCTCGTCGATGAAGCTTCAACCAATGCACTCCAAACACACCTAGCGATAATCCAAGTGCTTGTTGAGAAGACTTGTCACTCCATCTCGCCGACATGTGACTATCAACCCAATGAAGCACTTAACGCCAAATCGTGGAGCACTTATCAGAATGTCGAGAAGACTAGGCATTTCATCCCAGTAAAGCTCAACTATCAACCTGATGAACTCGAAGCCTGAAGCCTTTTACGCCAATAAGTTTGAGGCACTTTTTCTCAACATGGAGGAAACTCCATTGTGGGTATGATTTAAGACTAGAGGGGTTCTATCTAAGGGGGTTTGATCTAAGGGGGTATTATCTAACCCTCTTCAATTAAAACCCTTTATATGGAACCCCTCAAGGTTTAAATCATTAAATTTTCTAAAACATATGCGATTTCAAGCAAGATGTCCCAGAAGTGGGACTCATTATTGTGGGTTCACCCTCTCTAGAATTTAGATCTCATTTCCTATCCTCTTCCACAACATCAAATTGAATTTTCATTGCCCTCATCATTTTTAACATTTCTTTCATCATTCTAATAATTAGTAATACTTTGAACTCTTTGTGACATCTATCCTTAGGATCTAGTGTAAAATGCCTCAAATCAATGCTCAATCTACAATCACTCCTTATAGTTGCCTCTTAATTGGCAATCTTTTGTCAAGCTTCTTGTAGGCTACCTCAATTTAGTGATCTATTTACTAGAAAAGATTTCAAGATATCAACTATTATTTCCTTAGAATTTGAAACTTATGCTTTGATACCACTTAATGCAATCATGGATAGAGGATCCACTAAAGAATTATTTGACCATGTAGTAAAATAAACAACACTCAAACATAGCAAAAAACTCAATGAAACAACACAAATCTTTGTTATCTAATCATGAATGAATTATAATATGCCACAATGAGCCTTCAATATGCCAAGCCTTAAGCTATTTGATTACAAATATGCAATTTGAATGATATTACAATACAATCCAATATCCAAGCTTCAAAATAGAACTATCTTCCCTATATCATCTTTATCCTCCATTAACTTTAAATGATAATGAACAATATTTATGTAGTAGCTTCAATCTTTGTGAATGATCTCAATCAACCTCAATGGTGGCACAAAGCTCAATGCCTTATGAAACATGTGGTTCGTCAAACATATAGATGAATCTACAAGATTAAATGCAATGATGGTGGATTGATAAATCTTCTTATAGTTCACACCATAAGCACTGCTAAGTTCGATGCACCTCAATATGTGTTCCTTTGTTGCAACAACCTCTAAAAATTTATTGCATGCCACAAACAATGAAACTAAGTGTAAACTTGTTAAGCCTAGTAATGGTTCAAAAATTAAGTTATGCCTTAGCGGTGATCAAAAACTTCTAGAAAGTGAATATGACATTGAAGAATCATAGTACATGTTCTCCAAACCACAAGGTGAGACATGCAAAGTATGGCGGAATGCAATAGGATTTGCAATGCTTGATTATGACTAGATTGTGGATGAAAACCTACAAACAAAACAAACAAGTAAAAGGAGATTTTTGGGGTGATGTAAGATTGCTCTTACACCCTAGGATGCTTTTGTATCAAAAAATTTAAGATTCTTGCAAACAAATATTAGATGTAGTGTATGAAATTTAGTCTTCACTAGCATGTGCCAAATATGCAACTAATGCAAAATCATTTAATTCCTATCATATCAAACATAATTTAATCTTTACTTTCATTTGTTAGATTTGTCACACATGAAAAAAGTATCAGTTTGATCATATTATGAATATAATTGTAGTATTATATTTAATCCTATGGATGTCTCCTTTTGTGTTTCTCTAAAATTCTAATAACCCTGATCCTTTTGAGTTCCTCTTGTTTTAAATGTATTCACTCCAAACATTGATGAAATACCTTGTTTAGTATCAATGTTTAATTCTCATCATGCACAATTGTGTAATGCCATGGATATGTGATTACAATACAATATAAATTACAATTTTATTTTCACATTAATAAATGTTATTCTCTTCTCTATAACATCAATATGGAAACCTTATTATTCAAGTTTTTCGAGTGCCATACATATTTGCTAATTGCAACATAAATACAATTGTAATTTTTTTTACTTCTTTATATATAAATTATAATAGATTATTTCTATTAAAACCAAACATATTGAAATCAAATTAGCTTTAAAAATATTGTGAATTCACAAGTCTATTAGCTATCTCTCTAACCAAAGGAATATGCAGCAACATTAGAAATCTAACCATAAATGAGACATGCACTTATATAAAATTACATACCTGACTTGGAACGTGTAATTTAACCTCAATTCAGGCAAAAGATAATACAACTAATCCAAATAAAATAACTATACATACAGAGGTTTTGTGAAAACAATTCAATGAAATGTCCAAGTTATCATAGTAGGTTTTTGACAGATACCCCAAAAGTGTATATAAGCAATGATCTGCGTTGCAATCTATGCATATAATTTACAAAGACAACAGTATGGTCTAGATTGCTAAATACTCAAAATGAAGAAAAACAGAAAAAAAACTTTGTAAAAAGTGAATAAAACCTTGTTCCTTCATTATTACTGCAGTACTGCAAGCCTATTCCTCAGATTGCTTCACTTAGCATCACCAATAATCTCCGCAAGAACATCATCCCTGTATAAAATGATGGATACGGTTCACACCTCTTACAGCAATTTTTCTTGGAGCAATTTTGGAGATTAATTTTGTTGCAGTGTGGGAATCAACACATGCTCAAGGTTCTTAACAACTCTAATGGCTGTTCTAGGGAGCCTGTTTAACAAAACAAATGCAATTGCTAACTTTTCACTATGATGGCAGACAAATAATTATTTTTCCTCCTCTTTGAGATCATTAAGTAAATGTCTTGAATTTGCAAAATACCCTGCTGCCTTCATCTCCCAAGTCAATTTCTCCAACTTTGCATAGACCTCCTGTGTCTTCTACACAAAAAGCGTGCACCATTTTATGGCCTTCAATCCAACTACATCCAGGGCTCTTATTAATTCCTCTATCTTTCATCAATCTCCTTACCATTTGAACCTCAACCCACCTTCCCACTTCTGCATAGATGTTTGAGAGAAGAACGTAAGTTGCAGTATTTTCAGGATCCAAATCGAAAAGCAGCATTGCTGTAAATACTCCTAAACCTATATTCATATGTGATCTACAGGCAGCAAGAAAACACATCCACACAACCACCACAGGTTTAACTGGCATCTTAATGATAAAGTTTAGGCTGTCCTCGAGATAGCCAGCACGGGCAAGAAGGTCAACCATGCACACATAATGATCAACTGTGGGTGTAATGCAGTAATCGTTACTCATGTGATTGAAGTATGTACAGCCCTCATTCACTAAACCTCCATGGCTGCATGCACATAGAACACAAGCAAAGCTTACAATGTCAGGATATGTTCCAGAGCACTTCATTAATTCAAAGATTTTAAGAGCATCTTCGCATAGTCCATTTTGTGCATATCCTGCAATCATTGCATTCCATGAGATAGCATCTCTTTGAGGCATTCTATCAAACAGTTCGCGTGCCTTGTCTATGCTTCCACATTTTGCATACATGTCTACCAGAGAGTTTCCAACTATGATGTCCGAGAAAAATCCCCCTTCCATTATGCTTTGATGGATGTCCATACCCTGTTCCAAAGATCCCATTTTGGCACAGGCAGGGAGGATGCTGGCAAAGGTTGTAGAATTTGGCTTTACACCTGCCAATTGCATTTGCTTGAAAGTTTCTAAAGCCTTTTCAACAAATCCATTTTGTGCGTATCCTGTAATCATGGCATTCCATGTGACCACATTTCGTTGAGGCATTCCATCAAACAGTTCACGTGCCTTGTCTATGCTTCCACATTTTGTATACATATCTATCAGGGCAGTTGTAACTCGAACATCTGACAAATTTCCTCTTTCCTTTATGCTTTGATGGATGTCCATACCCTGTTCCAAAGCTCCTATTTTGGCACAGGCAGGGAGGATGCTGGCAAAGGTTGTGGAATTTGGCTCTACAGCTGCTAATTGCATTTGCTTGAAAGTTTCTAAAGCCTTATCAACAAATCCATTTTGTGCATATCCTGCAATCATTGCATTCCATGAGATGACATCTCTTTTAGGCATTATGTTAAACAGTTCACATGCCTTGTCTATGCTTCCACATTTTGCATACATGTCTACCAGGGCAGTTGCAACCATAACATCTGACAAAAATCCCCCTTCCTTTATGCTTTGGTGGATTTGCATACCCTGTTCCAAAGCTCCCATTTTCCCACAGGCAGGGAGGATGCTAGCAAAGGTTGTGGAATTTGGCTTTATACCTGCCAATTGCATTTGATTGAAAGTTTCTAAAGCCCTTTCAACAAATCCATGTTGTGCATATCCTGTAATCATTGAATTCCATGAGATCACATCTCTTTTAGGCATTCTGTCAAACAGTTTAAGTGCCTTGTTTATGCTTCCACATTTTGCATACATGTCTACCAGAGCATTTCCAACTGAAATATCTGACAAAAATACCCCTTGCATTATGCTTTGATGGATTTCCATACCCTGTTCCAAAGCTCCCATTTTGGCACAGGCAGAGAGGACGCTGGCAAGGGTTGTGGAATTTGGCTTTACACCTGCCAATTGCATTTGCTTGTAAGTTACTAAGGCCTTTTCAGCAAATCCATTTTGTGCATATCCTGCAATCATTGCAGTCCACGAGACCACATCTCTTTGAGGCATTCTGTCAAACAATTCACATGCTTTGTCTATGTTTCCACATTTTGCATACATGTCTACCAGGGAAGTTGCGACTACAACCTCTGACAAAATTCCTTTCTCCTTTATAAGTTGATGGATGTCCATACCCTGTTCCAAAGCTCCCATTTTGGCACAGGCAGTGAGGATGGTGGAAAAGGTTGTGGAATTTGGCCTTACACCTGCCAACTGCATTTGATTGAATGTTTCTAAAGCCTTCTCAACAAATCCATTTTGTGCATATCCTGAAATCATTGCAGTCCACGAAACCACATCTTTTCTAGGCATTCTTTCAAACAGTTCACGTGCCTTGTCTATGCTTTCACATTTTGCATACATATCTACCAGGGCAGTTGCAACTACAACATCTGACAAAATTCCTGTATCCTTTATGCTTTGATGGATGTCTATACCCTGTTCCAAAGCTCCCATTTTGGCACAGACAGGGAGGATGGTGGCAAAGGCTGTGGAATTTGGCTTTACACCTGCCAGTTGCATTTGTTTGAAAGTTTCTAAAGCCTCTTCAACAAATCCATTTTGTGCATATCCTGCAATCATGGCATTCCATGAGACCATACTTCTTTGAGGCATTCTGTCAAACAGTTCACGTGCCTTGTCTATGCTTCCACATTTTGCATACATGTCTACCAGAGCATTTACAACCATAATATCTGACAAAAATTCCCCATCCATTATGCTTTGATGGATGTTCATACCCTGTTCCAAAGCTCCCATTTTGGCACAGGCTGGGAGTACGCTGGCAAATGTGTACTGATCGGGTTGGAAACCTGTTTGTCGCATTTCGTGAAACAGTCTGACTGCCTCGTGGGGAAACCCATGTCTTCTGTACGCTGAAATAATCGTATTCCATGAGACACTGTCTCTCTCTTTCATGTGGTCAAAGACTTTTCGACCATCCACCAAACTTCCACACTTGACATACATATAAATAAGCTTATTATGAAATGGTGTGCGTGTAGCAAATGTAAATCGCCTGTGAGCGATGAAAGAGTGGACATATTTCCCTTGTGAAAGCGCGTTCTTGAAAATACAGGTTTGCAATAATCGAAGATATGCAAAGTAATCTTCAGGGGGGTTGTGTGTAGTAAGAAAAATGTGCAGCGCCTCCTTCAGCATGATGCTGTGAAATTGAGATGAGAATAGATGGCAATGGCATTTTATGATTTTAATTGGATTGTTGAAAATGCGCAGTGTTATTCCGAGTACTACGCTGAAATTGCGAGTGGTGAGCCGGGAAGCATTTTAACTTGAAGCGGAGATGATAGCAGACAAATCAATTTATATGCAATTTTCAAAACTACATGAAAGAAAACCATCCCATATTTATTGGAAGTGAACAAGGCGTCACAGGCCTCTCAAATCAAACCAAGAGAGCTTGATAGTGATTTCTATCTTGAAATGGATGCGCATTTCTATCTAAATTTGAAATTGAAACTAGAAATCAAACCATGGGTTACATGCATTTAGTATTCAAGAAATCATAATGATAAATTCATGAAATGGATTAACCATTTAGTACTGAATAATCAATCAAGATTAAACCCTCAAACAAGAAAGAGAAGCAATGAAATATAACTTTAAATCATTCCGTGTAGCATAAGAAACAGTTGGCCCTTTGTCAAAAAGAACATAATGGCCACTAGTTTGAGTCCAATGATAACTGACAGATTTTCAAAGAAGGGTGTACTTTTTACCCTAATTTTTGCAATAGCAGATCTATATATGGAGTAATTAGGAGGATATATTTGGTGGCTTTGTAAACACAATGGAGTTTTTTAAAAAAAAATCTTTGGTTGACTATCATGTTAAGATTCTAATTTGGGAGTATCCTAAAAGAAAGGATGTTATGGTTCTAGTAGATGTTCATTTTGTCATTTTGTATTTATAAGGAAGAAAAGATCAATCACATCATTCTTCATTATGATTAAACTAAAGAATTTAAGTTCAATTTTTAGTAGGTTTTAACATTAGTTGGGTGATGGTAGGATTTTTCATTGAGCAATTTGAATCATGGAAGTATCCTATCTCTATGAATATTATTCAAGACCTCTAGGATGTGGCCTTAGGAATGATCTTGTAGAAAATTTGGTTAGAACAAAATAATAAGATTATTAAATAAAAAGGAGAAAAGTTAGGTTCAATTACAGAGGGAAGTAAAAGATGCTTACATCAAAGTATCTTCTAGCTTACCACCCTCCCAAGAACAAGCAAGTTAAGCCTATGGAGTTAACTATCCTTAAAAATTGGCTAGATATAAGGATATTTTTTTATTTCAGACCCCCTCCGCCACCCCTCCCCCCAACCAAAAGCTTCTTGGAAAAAACTCTCATTCCTAGAGTCCATTTAAAGAGGGTTTGACAAAACTATTTTTTTATGGTGCTACAAAAAATAATCTAAGGATCTCAAGGATGGCAAAGATTCCCATTTATCATAAATGTGGCGCTCTTTCCTTTGGTACCGTGTTTATAGACCTATAAACTCTAATAACATAGTGAAAGCAAAAGGGTCTAGTTTTGGGTCTCTAACTTAGAATTAAGCTTCGTCTTTCAAACCTAATAATTGAGGGACATTCCTATATAATTATCAATGGTGTGGAAAAAGGAAACACACTTAATTGGTATCTTCATAAATTTATATTAGACGAAAAAAGACATCTTGGGAAAGTATGATAAGTACTAATTCATTTACCCAAGGTAAGAAAAGAACAAAGTGGCAAACTAGTTGGTCAACCTAAGTCTCAAGCAAAATTTGTGTTCATTTTCTAGCATGACTAGAATTGTATTAATGATTTAGATTGCCTCAAGGATCTAGGTACTATCCTTCATGAAGATTCTAAGAATGTGGAGCAAGGACAACATTTATTTATTTTCCTTGGAGTGTTGGAGGTTAATATTCCATGTTGATTTTTTCTTATAGAAATGTATGCATGCATGCAATTTACATGTATGTATATGAAAATATAGCATTATTTTAGACAAACATTCATTCATTTAAAAATTACTACATGCAAGGTTGTTGGTGTGAATAAGTCTTGTACCTAGTTTATTCCTTTACTAGAGACTTAGGGGACTTCATTCACATGTTAAGTTTACTTAGGATATTAGTTGTATCTTTTAGAAGTCTTAGTTGTCTTATCTATAATTTACACTTTCCTAGGTAGTTATTAGTTAGTTGTCTCATGTGATATGATTAAGACACTTGTCATGATCTTGTCTTATCCTATCTCCCATCCTTTCCTTTATAAGCAAGGCATCTCTAGCATATTTTGTATTGCATTGTAGAGGATTGCATAGATCATATTGTATCATATTGCAATCCTTGTTTGGTGGAATAACATCTTCCATTGTTGCTTCTCTCTATTTCTAGTGGAGGTTATTTGGTGTTGCAGATTGAAGATATTGGGTTGATCACTTCAACATGGTATCAGAGCTTTGAATCTGGCAGGCTCCTTCCATTTTATTGTATTAGCGATTTTCCATCAAGTTTTCTATTGTGATTTGAGTTTCTTGTATCCTATATTGCATGTATGCATTTTGGTGAGATCTAGTGATTGCAACACTTTTGGCTAGAGTGGCAGTATTTTAGGCTATCCCATTGTGTCTAGGAGGCTCGAGAAATCAGATTTGGCTTTTGTTTCACTCAATTTGGTCACCATTTGTAACTTTGGCAAATAAGGGTTTGAAGCTCAAATCTGGTGAACAACTTTTTACAAGAGCATTTTTGGAAAAAAATAAGTCCACCATTATGTCTGAGTGGCCGTTTGCGAGAATTTTGATATATAATTTGCCTATATTAGGCAAAAGTTGTTTTCAGGGCAAAAATTTTTAGTTGAAGGGCCATACGACACACCCAACTAGCAAAGGTATGGCGGAAATATTTTTTAATTTAAAAAGAAAATGAAAAAATTTCCATCAGTTTTTTGTTTGGCGGGTTTGATTATATTTTGAAAAAAATTCAAAAAAATATTTTTAAAGCGCTGAGCGCTTGTCATAAAAGTGCTTTAAAGCGTTGTACATTCAAAGCGAGCCCCATGGGTTGTTAAGGGTCCGCAGACTTTAGAAAAGTCTCATGCCGTGCCAAGACTACACAACTTATAAGCCGCTAGGGCCTTAATCACGGGAGAGACAACTGCCAATCAAGCCAGAAGCTCATCGCCATGAGTAATTGTTAGGTGGGCTGGAGTTCACAAACCACCTAATATTAATTGCCAAACATAATTCCCCTACATTTGACTACCTTCAGAGAAGACCGCTTAGCGTTAGGAACTGTTATATTTTTCTCCACCCAGCACTAAGGTCAAATGGAGAACCTGTTTTCACCTGTGCTAATTTTTGCACCCAAGAAGTGATCAATTTTGCTCCCATTAGCATCGGGAAGTACCTAAAATAGGCCTTTTTTTCAATTTTGCATAAATTTTCACCACGATGTCAGATTTTCGAAAACAAGATATTGTTGAAAACGTGGTTCAATGAACTTCACAATGTTGTAGGTGTTTTTTTTCTAGATTTTGACATTTTTTGCTAGTTTTTCAGCCCGAAGGTACAGGTACATTTATTGCTTGTAATTGACATAACTCTTGTATATGAAGTCAAAATTTGACAATTTTTTTTGAAATTGCTCGTGAAAACTGCAGAAGAAATCTATTTGTAACCACTATTTTCGGGCCACGTTTCCTTTTAAAAATTGTAAAAATCAACGTATGTTATAAGCGGATGATTTAAGCTTGTCACTTGTACAAATTGCAAAATTTCATCATTTTAATTTGCTGGGGGGTTGCAAATTGAGTTTTAATACATTCTAGGGGGTGAAAGGAAAATTCTAAGTGTCACATTGTCTTCTTTCTTTTGGTGTTCATGGCGGATCTAAGGCAACTTGAACCACTCACTCCACACAATTATCATACATGGAAGCTAAAAATGACTCAATTATTACAATCTAAGGGTCTGTGGCCAATGTTAGATGCAGAACAACCTGAATTTACAAGGGATTATGAATTTTTTTTTCTATATATGTAAAATGGTTGAAGCAAAAGGGCTTATTGGCTTACATGTATCTGATAACTTGTTTCATATTTCAAAGTGTAAAACACCTAAGAATGTTTGGGATTAACTTGAAGAATTGTATGGTAAAACAAATCATTTTCGAGCCTTGCAACTTCAAGCAGATCTACAATCACTTTCTCTAGATGCATTTCCTTCAATTCAGGATTTCCTTGCACAATTCAAGATGATTTTGTCATAGTTGAAAGGATGTGGGCATGATATATCTAGTGATGAATGTATATTCTTGATTTTGTCTAAGTTAAAGGGACCTTATCAAGTGTTTTCTTCTACTTTCTATTCAACTATGGATGCCATGAGGAAAGATTACAAAATGCCCTCTTTTGAGTTGTTTTGTGAGCGTCTTACTAGGGAAGAGGCCAAGTTGATTCAGTTGGATGCCCTACCTAGCTCTAAGAATCATGCTCTAGTGGCTCAATAATCTAAGGGTAAAGGAAAGAATAAGAAGAAGCCTAAGGAAGAATCATCTTTAGGTAGTGAGAATCCCTCTAAATCGAAGCCGAAGAACAATCAAAAGTCCACTCCATCTCCTTCTTCTTCTACATCTGGAGATTCTTCTTCCAAGAAAAAGAAAGGAGAACCTTGTTCATTATGTGGCAAAACTGGGCATGTTGCAACTCATTGTTTTAAGAGATTGGAAGCCTTGGAGGAAGCTATGAAGAAGCACAAAATTTCAGTGGCTAAGCCTTCTTCCATGGGAAAAGGACAAGCTCTTTCAACACAAGCCATTCATTCATCTTTAGATAGCTGGATTCTTGATTCAAGTGTTTCACATCACATGACCAATTCACGTGATCTTCTTGATTCCATTGTTCGCACTTCTACTTCTCAAATTGCAGTTGGGAACTCTTCATAGATTCCGGTTCTGGGGACAAGCTCCATTCAGAAGCTAGATGGGTGCATTGAGGATGTTCTTCTTGTTCCTGATATTTCAGCAAATGTACTTTCCATATATCAATTTTTTCATTCTGGAGATGGGAAGTTAGTTGAGTTTACTCCATAGAATGTGACTATTAGACAGTTGCAGGATCCTGAGAAGGTTGCTACAGGGATAGTTGATCATGAGAACCATTTGTATCAATTTGATGGCTTTGAGTCTTCATCAAGTTCATGTTTTGTTGCTCATGTTGATTCAATGAGCAAGCTTTTGCATGAAAGATTTGGGCACTTGAACTACAAATATCTTCAGCAGATGCAAGCACATAAATTAGTGGTTGGTCTTCCTAAGATCTCTTGCACAAATGGTGTTTTTCAAGGTTGTGTTTTTGGAAAGCAACATCAAGATCCTTTTCCTAAGGGTCAAGCTACGCATGCAACCACCCCCCTTGAGTTGGTCCATAGTGATCTCATGTCATTTCCAACTCCTTTTTCAAGGGCTAAGTATGTGCTCACATTCATTGATGATTTTTCCCATCGGACATGGGTCTATTTTTTGAAGCTCAAGAGTGAAGTTCTCACCAACTTCAAGACCTTCAAAACATTTTTGGAGAAGCAGTCAGGTTTTTCTCTTTGACAGATATGCATAGATAATGGGGGGAAGTATGTCAATCAAGCATTTCAGGATTTTTGTAGTGAGCATGGTATTCTTCATCAGCACACAATTCCTTACACTCCTCAACATAATGGTGTGGCAGAGAGAAAGAACAAGACTCTCAGGGAAATGGCCAATTGTATGATTCTATCTAAGTCCATGGCTCCAGCATTTTGGGCCAAAGCTATCAATTGTTCCAACTATATTCAAAACCGTATGCCCCACAAATCAGTGCAAAATATGACCTCTAAGGAGGCTTGGTCTCATCAAAAGCCTAATGTATCCTACTTCAAAGTGTTTGGTAGTGAGGCTTGGGAATTCACTCTAAATGGTCGATGTAAATCAATGGAGAAGAAGAGTCAGTGGTACATCTTTGTTGGCTATTGTGAGGATGTGAAGGCATACAGATTGTTTGACCTTGACAGACAAGAGGTTCATTTTTGACGTGATGTTCAGTTTGCTGAGACCTTCACCCTCTTAGATCCTCCTTCAACTTCTTCTTCATCACAACCTCCTAAATCTTCTTCAGTTGATGATGCTTTGCTACTTGAGGAAGATCTTGATGGTCTTGATCCACCTCCTCCTCATTCACCCACTAGGCCACGATGGGCTCGTGTTACTCTTGAGGAGGTTGGTCCTCTTGTTGGTGATCCCACCAACACTTGCCGCACTCGTTCTTAGACCTCAGCAATCAGTCTTTTGAGTCATGTTGTTTCAGATGATCCTCATAAGTTTTTTGATGCTTTAGGTATTCTAGAGTGGGATAGTATTATGGTTGATGAGTATTCTTCTTTGATGAAGAATCATACTTGGGATCTTGTGCCTCTTCCTAAGGGAAGAAATTTGGTTCAGTGCAAGTGGGTGTATCGTACCAAGTATGCAGCAGATGGTTCCATTGATAAGTACAAGGCTTGTCTCGTTGCAAAGGGGTTTTATCAAGTTGAAGGAACTAACTTTTTTGAGACCTTTGCTCCTGTTACCAAGATGGATTATATTCACCTTGTCCTTGCTATAGCTACATCACAGGGATGGTCAATGCATCGTGATGGATGTGAAGTTATGCTTTCTTGCATGGGGATCTTCAAGGAGGATATCTATATGGAGTGTTTTCACCGTGTTCTCGGTGGGCAGACTCTTCACTTGTTTGCAAGCTTTTTTGTTCATTATATGGTCTCAAACAAGCCCCTCGAGCTTGGTATGA